>PJEM01005908.1:0-121514 GCA_004023845.1 Helogale parvula
AACATGGAAAGAGCCTAAATGTCCATCACCTGACGAATGGATCAAGAAGATGTGGTATATATACACGATGGAGTACTACATGGCAATGAGAGGGAATGACATATGGCCATTTGTAGGAAAGTGGATGGACCTTGAGGGTGTCATGCTGAGCGAAGTAAGCCAGGCAGAGAAGGACAGATACCATATGTTTGCACTCATAAATCTAACAGGAAAATAGGAGAGACCTAATGGAGAACACGGGGGAATGGAGGAGGGAGAGAGAGTTGGGGAGAGAGAGGGATGTAAAACTTGAGAGACTATTGAATGCTGAAAATGAACTGAGAGTTGAAGGGGAAGGGGGAGGGGGGAAAAGAGGTGGTGGTGATAGTGGAGGGCACTTATGGGGAAGAGCACTGGGTGTTGTATGGAAAACAAGTTGACAATAAAATATTATGGAAAAAAAACAGTCATGGTGGGAATATTTAAACCATGAAAATTATCAAACACAACAACCAGGGTTTTATGGTTGCTAAATATTTATCAGCATACCACTAAACAAAAGCAAAATCAAGTAAGTTGTGACCGTATGCAAAGAAAAATCCTTGACCATAAAACACAGGGTTGGCAAATGAATACACATGTATTTACATTTTTAAATTTTTTTTGAGAGAAAGTGTAACCAGGGAAGGGACAGAGAGAGAGGGAGAATGACAATCCCCAACAGGATCCTCATTGTCTAGAGCCCAATGTGGAGCTCAAACTCATGAACCAATCAATCATGACCTGAGCTGAAATCAAGAGTCAGATGCTTAACTGACTGAGTCACCCAGGCACCCATACATATGTATTTATGTTAAAATAAAAATTCTATAATATGTGTGCATACACACACACATACTTTACTATCCTGTATTATACTACGTGAAAGAAGTCAGTTAGAGAAAGACAAATACCATATGATTTCACTCATATGTGGAATTTAAGAAATAAAACAAATGAACATAGGGAAAACGAAACAGACTCTTAACTATAGAGAACAAACTGATGGTTACTATAGTGGAGGTGGGTGGTAGATGGGTTAAATACATAATGGAGATTAAGGAGGGCACTTGTGATGAGCACTGAATGTTGTATGTAAGTGATGAGTCACGATATTGTATATCTGGAACTAATATTACACTGTATGTTAACTAATTGGAATTTGAATAAAAAGTTAGAAATAATATTTTATCAATCAATATATAACTATTCATCCTGATTCAAACTAAAACTTCTACCAGAGAGAGTAAGAAACTAAAACAATATTTATATCTGTCTGGAAAATAGTTTGGCAACACTTATTGAAAGACTTGAAAATTCATAGGTCTTTCACTGAAAAATTTCACTTCTATTACTTTATCTTAAGAAAATCACAAATTATATAGTTAAATATGTACCAAAATGTGCATCCCAGAGCATTTTTAAAATAATGACAAACACATATAGAAATAAACCTAAATGTGAAGTAATAGAGAAATTATTAAGAAATCATAATATGTCTGTATAATAAAATACAATATAACAAGTTAAATCATGTTTTCAAAGAATGTTTAATGAGTAGGAAGAAATCCACCAAATATTAATAGTAGTAATCACTGAGTAGTGGAACTTAAGTTCATTTGATGTTTTATACAATTATTCCACATGCATTATTGAAATGTTAGAAAATAGAGATAAATAAAAATAAAATAATGATCATCCATAAATCCACAAAACAAAGATAACTATTTTAAATATTTTTTCTTTTTCTTGCAAATTTTTTTACCTCCTATGCACACATATACACATCCACATACACGTTTTAAACCAAAAATGGTATTTTGGATGCATATTACTTTGTAACTATTTTTTTCATAGTAAGTTATAAGATATTTCCGGATAATTTTAACCTTATTTTCTTATTTACAATTTTCTGTATTTTCCAATTTAAAAAATAATGAGCAGAGAGTAGCTTATCTCCAGAGATAATCCCCAATGAACTATGCCTGTGAATCTTGGCTGACTTGGTGACTATTTTTAACCAAAGAATAAACTGGTAGTGGCAGTGTGTAAGCTGCACAACATAAGACTTAGGAAGACCCAGAAACGTCCACTTTTGTGATTTTGGGACTTCTGAGCCTCTGTGGAAGAAGTCCAGCCATGCTCATGGAGAAACTAAGTGGAGAGAGAGAAACATAAGGTTACATGGAGAGAAGAAGCTGAGGTTTCCCAGCATCCTAAGTGAGCCCTGCTTTCCAGCTATACTCACCAAGGCATGTGAGTAAAGTCTTCCTGGGATCGCTAACCCAATCAAGCCCTGAGATTACTGCAGCCCCAGTACATAGAATAGAAGAACCCTTCATTCGAGGGCAAGTCGTCCATAAAAAGATGATAAATAGTAAAATGTTGTCATTCAAGACACTAGTTTTGGCAGTCTGTGAAGCAGTAATAACCAAAACAGAATATGTATTATTCGTATAATATAAAAAACACATTATTTTTAAAGGCATCATAACACACTTATATGTGTACTTTTGCATACTTACACAACCTATTTCTTGTTTGAATGCCTAACTGTGGCTCTCCAGTACATACTCTGTATGATGTGCACCTAATTTCACAGCTCAGATTCAATCTGTGTAGAGAAAAGATAAATTGCTGACATTGCAAAGTATTTATTGAATGTCAATCTAAAAAGCACACAGACCGATGTGAATGTTTCTTTTCACATAAGCAAACTGAGACCTACAAAGTATAAGTGACTAGTCCAAGGTTACTAAAGACAATTAGTAGTTAGTAGCTGAGTTAGCACTTATTCCAAGGCCAATACCCCTTCCTTTATACTACATTGTCTCTCTAAAACATATACCACCTTGTTTCAGACAACAGTGGAATTGAAAATACTTATCTACAAGAAGATAGATGCAGTCCTGCTTGACTAAAAATGAGAAGAATCTTACAGAAAAGCAGGGTCTTCAAGGATTTCTTTTTTTTCTCATTTTTTAAACTACTTAGATTTGTGCAGGCTACAGAAGTTCAGAAATGTTTCAAAAATCTATGGGTAAGCAATAAAAGTATCATTTCTTGGAGCACAGGCCACTTGACAGAGGATCTACTTGCTTATCCACCAAACACTAGTCATTTAAATTTATGAGCCATCCATTCCCATGTGAACACAGCTGGAAGTGGCATTAGGAAAGCCAAAAGCAATAGTGGCAGGAAAAGACAGTGGTAAGAGGAAAAAGGAAAAATAAGAAAGCTGAAATAAGGAAAAAAATAGATATAATCCCTACTTCTTGTTCTATGACCCATGAAACACCAAAAAAAAAAAAAAATACTTCAAAGCAAAGGGAGTCTGATTCACTAGCTGGTAACCCATTAACCATGGCATACCAAGATAGCTCTTTCATCTTAACAGCCTCTTCATACTAACCTAATAAAGCACATTAAAGCTGGAAAGTACCTAATTTAAACTTTATTTCTTCTTTTCTTCTTATGGGCAATATCTGATATTAATGTGTTAAAGAAGCAATACACCTTTTACATTACACAACAAGAGAAAAAAAGCCACTCCTACTTTATCAGTTCTTCTATACCAAGAAACCTAGTAATTTCATATGTAGGTTTAGGAAGGTCAAAAAATGAACTGGTTGGTAAAAAATGCTTTTTCTTTCTTTTTTTAATAGTTTATTGTCAAATTTGTTTCCATATAACACCCAGTGCTTTTTGCCACAAGTGCCCCCCCTCCAAGATCATTACCTCCTTCCCCCACCCCCTCCCATTTCAGGCCTCAGATCCTTTTCAGTATTAAGTAGTCTCTCATGGTTTGTGTCCCTCTCTCTCTCCAACTCTCTTTCCCCCTTCCCTCCCTATGGCCCTCTGTTAGGTTTCTCCTGTTAGACCTATGAGTGCAAATAAATGGTATCTGTACTTCTCTGCCTGACTTATTTCACTTATCATGACTCCCTCGAGGTCCATCCACTTTGCTACAAATGGCCAGGTTTCATTCTTTCTCATTGCCATATAGTACTCCATTGTGTATATATACCACATCTTCTGGATCCATTCGTCAGGTGATGGATATTTAGGCTCTTTCCATTATTTGGCTATTGTTGACATTGCTGCTATGAACATTGGGGTACATGTGCTCCTATGCAACAGCATTTCTGTATCCTTTGGGTAAATCCCTAGCAGTGCTATTGATGGGTCATAGGGGAGTTCTATGGATAGTTTTTTGAGGAACCTCCACACTGTTTTCCAGAGCGGCTGCAGCAGTTTACATCACCACCAACAGTATAGGAGGGTCCCCATTTCTCCACATCCTCACTAGCATCTATAGTCTCTTGCTTTGTTCATTTTAGCCACTCTGACTGGCGTGAGGTGGTATCTCAGTGTGGTTTTGATTTGTATTTCCCTGATGATGAGTGATGCTGAGCATCATTTCATGTGTTTGTAGGCCATCTGGATGTCCTCTTTGGTGAAGTGTCTGTTCAGATCTTCTGCCCATTTTCTCACTGGATTATTCATTTTTCGGGTATGGAGTTTAGTGAGTTCCTTGTAGATTTTGTATACTAGCCTTTTATCTGATATGCCATTTGCCACTATATTTTCCCATTCTGTTGGTTAGTTTTTCTGATTGTTTCCTTTGCAATGCAGAAGGCTTTTATCTTGGTGAGGTCCCAATAGTTCATTTTTGTACTTGATTCCCTTGCCTTTAGGGATGTGTCGAGGAAGAAATTGCTGTGATTGAGGTCAAGGAGGCTGCTTCCGGCTTTGTCCTTTAGGGTTTTGATGGTTTCCTGTCTCACATTCAGGTCCTTTATCCATTTTGAGTTTATTTCTGTGCATGGTGTAAGGAAGTGATCTAATTTCATTCTTCTACATGTTGCCGTCCAGTTCTCCCAACACCACCTGTTGAAGAGACTGTCTTTTTTCCATTGAATACATTTTCCTGTTTTGTCAAAGATTAAATGGCCATCCACTTGTGGGTCCAGTTCTGGGCTCTCTATTCTATTCCATTGGTCCATGTGTCTGTTTTTGTGCCAATACCATACTGTCTTGATGATGACAGCTTTGTAGTATAGACTAAAGTCTGGGATTGTGATGCCTCCCGTTTTGATTTTCTTCTTCAATATTACTTTGGCTATTCGGGGTTTTTTGTGATTCCATATGAATTTTAAGACAGTTTGTTCTAGCTTTGAGAAGAATGCTGATGCAACATTGATGGGGATTGCATTGAATGTGTAAATTGCTTTGAGTAATAAAGACATTTTCACAATGTTTATTCTTCCGATCCATTTGCATGGAATGTTTTTCCATTTCTTTCTGTCTTCCTCAATTTCTTTCATTAGCTTTGTATAGTTTCCATTGTATAGGTCTTTTACATCTTTGGTTAGATTTATTTCTAGGTATGTTGTGGGTTTTTGTGCAATTGTGAATGGGATCAGTTTTTTTTATTTCTCTTTTTGTTGCTTCACTTTTGGTTTATAAGAATGCTACTGATTTCTGTACGTTGATTTTGTACCCTGAAACATTACTGAATTTATTGATGTGTTCTAGAAGGCTTCTGATGGAGTTGATTGGATTTTCCATGTACAGTATCATGTCATCTGCGAAAAGTGAAAGTGTGAACTTCTTATTTGCCAATTCTGATGCATTTTATTTCCTTTTGTTGTCTGACCACTGATGCTAGGACTTTCCAGTACTATGTTAAACAACAGTGGTGAGAGTGCACATCCCTGTCGCGTCCCTGATTTCAGGGGGAAAGCTCTCAGTTTTTCCCCATTGAGGGTAATATTAAGAGTGGGCTTTCCATCAATGGTTTTTATGACGTTTAATTAAGTTCCTTCTATCCCGACTTTCTCGAGGGTTTTTATTAAGAAGGGATGTTGTATTTTGTCAAATGCTTTTTCTGCATCTATCGACAGAATCACATGTTTTTTATCTTTTTTTGTTAATATGATGTGTAATATTGATGAATTTGCGAATATTGAATCATCCTTGTAACCCAGGAATGAATCCCACTTGATCATAATGGATAATTCATTTTATATGCTACAGAATTTGATTTGCTAGTATCTTGTTGAGTATTTTTGCATCCATATTCATTAAAAATATTGGCCTGTAGTTCTCTTTTTTTGTTGGATGTCTGTCTGTCTTAGGAATCAAAGTGATAAGTTCTTCATAGAATGAGTCTGGAAGTCTTCCTTCCATTTCCTTTTTTGGAATAACTTGAGAAGGATTGGTGTTAACTCTGCTTTAAATGTTTGGTAGAATTCCCCCTGGGAATTCATCCAGCCCTGGGCTTTTTTTTTTTTTTGGTGGGAAATAATTGATAACTAATTCGATTTCTTCACTGATTATGGGTCTCTTCAGATTTTCTATTTAAATTTTGGTAGTGGATGCACATTTAGGAATTTGTTCATTTCTTCTAGATTGTCCGTTTGTAGGCATATAATTTTTCATAATAATCTCTGATGTTTGCTTTTATTTTTGAGGGATCTGTTGTAACAGATCCATTTTCCTTCATGATTTTGTCTATTTGAGTGTTCTCTCTTTTCTTTCTGAGGAGCCTAGCTAGAGGGTTATCAATTTAGTTTATTTTTTCAAAAACCAACCCTTGGATTCATTGATCTGTTCAATTGTTTTGTGGACTCTATCTTGTTTAATTCTGCCCTGATCTTTATTATTTCTCTTCTTCTACTGGGTTGGGGTGCTCTTGCTTCTCCTATTCTAGTCTCATTAGGTACTCTGTTAGGTTTTGACTTTGCGCTTTTTCTGGTTTGTTGAAATAGGCCCGAATTACAATGAATTTTCCTCTTTAGACTGCCTTTGCTGCCTCCCAGTGAGTTTGGATTGCTGTATTTTCATTTTCATTTGTTTCCATATATTTATTAATTTCCTCTATAATTGCCTGATTCGCCTAGTCATTCTTCAGTAGAGTAGTTTTTAATCTCCACATTTTTGGAGGTTTTCCAAACGTCTTCTTGGGTTGATTTCAACGTTCATAGCATTGTGATCTGAAAGTGTGCATGGTATGATCTCAATCCTTTCTTATTTATGGAGGGCTGTTTTATGACCCATTATGTGATCAATCTTGGAGAATGTGCCATGTGCACGTGAGAAAAAAGTGAATTCCCTAGCTTCAGCATGCAGAGTTCTAAATATATCTATTAATTCCATCTGTTCCAATGCGTCGTTCAGGTCCATTGTTTCTTTAGTGATTTTTTGTCTGGTTGACCTATCCATTGTTGTAAGTGGGGTATTAAAGTCACCTGCAATTAGCACATTCTTATCACTAAGGTTGCTTCTGTTTGTGATTAGTTGTTTTATGTATTAGGGAGCTCCTGAATTCAGTGCATAGATGTTTATAATTGTTAGCACTTCCTGATGTAGAGACCCTATAATTATTAAATAATGTCCTTCTTCATCTTTTCTAACTGCCTTTACTTTAACTTTCAGTTTGTCTGATATAAGTATGGCTACTCAGCTTTCTTTTGGCGTCCAGTCGCATGGTAGATATTTCTCCATCCCCTTACTTTCAATCTGGAGGTGTCTTCAGGTCTAAGATGAGTCTTTTATAGATAGCAAATAGATGGATTTTTGTTTTTGATCCAATCTACTACCCTGTTTCGTTTGACTGGAGCATGCAGTCCATTTACATTCAGTGTTATTATTGAAAAATGTGGGTTTAGATTCATTATGTTCCCTGTAGAGTGCATGTTTGTATTGATGTCTCTGGTACCTTATATTCCTTGCTACATTTCTCTCATAGAGTCCCTCCTAGGATTTCTTGTACAGCTGGTTTGGTGGTGAATGATTCTCTCAACTTTTGTTTATTTGAAAAAAACCGTTATCTCTCCTTCTATTTTGATGACAGGCTTGCTGGATAAATAATTCCTGGCTGCATATTCTTCCTGTTCATTACATTGAAGAGATCCTACCATTCCTTTCTGGCCAGCCATGTTTCATTAGATAGGTCTGTAACCACTCTGATAGGTTTCCCTTTGTATGTTAAGGCCCTTTTCTCCCTAGCTGCTTTCAGAATTCTCTCTTTATCTTTATATTTTGCCAGTTTCACTATGATATGTAGTGTTGAAGGTCGTTTTACATTACATCTTAGGGGAATTCGATATGCTTCTTGAATTTCAATGTCTTTATCTTTCCCTAGATTGGGGAAATTTTCGTGTATAAATTGTTCCATCACCCCTTGGCATCCTTTTTCTCTATCTTCCTCTTCAGGAATTTTTATGATATGGATATTGTTCTGTTTGATTGCATCACTCAGGTCTCTGATTCTCCTTTTGTGCTCCTGTATCAATTTCTCTCTCTTTTTCTTGGCTTCTTCCTTTGCTATAACTGTGTCTTCTAATTCACCTATTCTCTTCTCTGCTTCTTCAATCCGTGCATTGACAGCCTCCATCTTATTATTCACCTCATTTATAGCCTTTTCTAACTTGTCACGGATGTTTTGAAGGTTCCTAGTCTTTGTATCAATATCTTCTGTAACTGCTTGTATGCTTTTTTCAAGCCCAGCAATTTATTTTATGATAATCATTCTAAATTTTTGTTCAGTTAAGTTGTTTATGTCTGTTTTGAGCAGCTCTGTCACTGTGATTTCTTCCTGGAATTTCTTTAGAGGGGAGTTCTTTCGGTTTGTCATTTTGGTTAGCTTTCTGTCTCTTATCAGTTTTAAAAGCTCTTTCTGCACTGTGCACCTGTTAGTATGGCTCTATTAAAGGAGACTCTTTGACTGTCCAGGGCCTGTCGTTTCAGGAGATGTTCTTTTAATGGTGTCTCTCAGTTTCTGTTGTTGTGCTTGTAATTAACATATTTCCTTACTCAGTGATATTTGAGACTTTCCACTATGTGTGCTTAGGCTTGTTTTTTGAGGTAGCCCTGAAAAGGAAAACAAACACACAGGGAACACAAGCATGCAAATGCACTGACAGATCTGGTAAACAAGCAAACCAAATGGGAAAGGAAAAAAAGGGAGCAGGAAAGAAACGAGAGGGCAGGAAAGTAGAAAGAAGAAAAGAAAAAACAAAACAAAACAAAAAATAAACAAAACAAACAAACAAACAAAACAGGGGCACAGAGACAGCCAGAGATAAAGGACAGTCTGAGAACCTAAAACCTGCGGAGGATAAAGATAATAATAAGATAAGTGAAAAATATCTGGATGGTAAAGGTTGATCTAATCAGAGCAGTGTTAAATGTTGGTCTTTCCCAGACCACAGGAGGAATAGGGAGAGAAGGATGAAGTATGGAAATAGAAAAGAGAAAACAAGGGCAAAAATTATGGAAGCTTAAAAATTAAGAATAATTAAGATCGAAAACATTGAAAGAAAAAAAATTAAAAATAGCACCAAGAGAAGAATCCAGCTCTCCAGCGCAGATGGGCGTGGTTAGATGTAAGTATGTCAGGTCTCTGGGCCTGGTCTCTGAGTCCAGGCCTTAGTAGATGCAAGGAGAAAAATGGCGGCACCTCAACCCCCTCTCAGACCATGCTTTGCCAGCCACTTTCTTGAGTCCAATCTCCCTGCGCCACGGGTAGGTCAAATTGTTTCGCTTTTCTAAGGTCCACTAAGCCTTCAAATCCCTTTAATTTTTCTGACACCACCAAAGTAACCTCTGGCCCCCAGGCAGCTTTCTGCTCGGGGCTGTGCAGGGGGGCTAAGGAGCCAGCACTGCCCTGTTTCCACCAGAGGTCTGCGGGTGACCAGGCCCACCGGATCATGAGGCCGCTGAGGGGATTGGGTTTCTCTCCCTGCGCCCAGTGACTGCGAATGGAAATTTTGTCTCACTGAAAGCAGTGGGCTAAGGTCTCCTCCGTTCAGTCTCTCTTCCCCTCGACTCATACCTCCCTGGGAGCCTGTTGACGCCCAGAGTCTTGTGCTACCTCTCGCGGGCAGCATGCCTCAGCCCTCTCCAGTGCGGGGCTGCTGGCTCGTAGCCAGCTCTCAAAATTCTTTGCCAACCAGTCCAGCCGTCCTGGGGGTTCGCGGCCCTGCTTGGTGTTGTGCAGCGTCTGGACTTGCACCAGTGCGGGGCTGCTGGCTCGTAGCCAGCTCTCAAAATTCTTTGCCAACCAGTCCAGCCGTCCTGGGGGTTCGCGGCCCTGCTTGGTGTTGTGCAGCGTCTGGACTTGCACTCTCTCAAAAAATGCTTTTTCTCTGTCTTCAAAATGAGACTATCACCACAAGCACTAATATATCTATCTATATCTATATCTATATCTATATGAAAACAGGGCTAAGATCAGCTTTGTCAAAGGCAGAGTATTTGGAACTCAAAAGAGCTCTCTGGCTCCTGAAAGTTGTCAAAGGTGAATTCAAACCTTGATATACAAGCGCACATCTCACTAATGCCATGGTACTGACTCCATCATGGATAGCTTTCATTGCTTCAGTAATTGCTGACGATAACATATAGCCTGCACTGTTTCAAAAATTGTGAAAAATAGGACATTCTTTAGGAGAGTGAAATTCTTTTTTTTTTTTTTTAGTTTATTGTCAAATTGGTTTCCATACAACACTCAGTGCTCTTCCCCACAAGTGCCTTCCTCCATCACCACCACCTCTTTTTCCCCCTCCCCCTTCCCCTTCAACCCTCAGTTCGTTTTCAGGATGCAATAGTCTCTCAAGTGTTGCATCCGTCTATCTCCCCAACTCTCTTCCCATCTTCCCCTCCCACTGGTCCTCCATTAGGTTTCTCCTGTTTTCCTGTTAGACCTATGAGTGCAAACATATGGTATCTGTCCTTCTCTGCCTGACTTTTTTCGCTTAGCATGACACTCACGAGGTCCATCCACTTTCCTACAAATGGCCAGATTTCATTCCTTCTCATTGCCATGTAGTACTCCATTGTGTATATATACCACATCTTCTTGATCCACTCATCAGGTGATGGACATTTAGGCTCTTTCTATGTTTTGGCTATTGTTGACATTGCTGCTATGAACATTGGGGTACATGTGCTCCTATGCATCAACATTTCTATATCCCTTGGGTAAATCCTTAGCAGTGTTATTGATGGGTCATAAGGGAGTTCTATTGATAGTTTCTTGAGGAACCTCCACATTGTTTTCCAGAGCGGCTGCACCAACATTGCCACCAACAGTGTAGGAGGGTGCCCGTCTCTCCACACCCTCGCCAGCATCTATAGTCTTTTGATTTGTTCATTTTATCCACTCTGGCGTGAGGTAGTATCTCAGTGTGCTTTTGATTTGTATTTCCCTGATGATGAGTGATGTTGAGCATCGTTTCATGTGTTTGTAGGACATCTGGATGTCCTCTTGGGAGAAGTGTCTGTTCATGTCTTCTTCCCATTTCTTCACTGGGTTATTTGTTTTGTGGGTGTGGAGTTTGGTGAGTTCCTTGTAGATTTTGGATACTAGCCCTTTATCTGATATGCCATTTGCCACTCTCTTTTCCCATTCTGTCTTTTGCCTATTAGTTTTATTGATTGTTTCCTTTACAGTACAGAAGCTTTTTATCTTGATGAGGTCCAAAGAGTTCAGTTTTGCATTCAATTCCCTTGCCTTTGGGGATGTGTCGAGTAGGAATTTGCTGCGGTTGAAGTCTAGGAGGTAGTTTCCTACAGTCTCCTCGAGGGTTTTGATGATTTCCTGTCTCACATTGAAGTCCTTCAGCCATTTTGAGTTAATTTTTGTGTATGGTGTAAGGAAGTGATCTCGTTTTATTCTTCTGCATGTTTCTGTCCAGTTCTCCCAGCACCACCTGGTAAAGAAGCAGTCTTCTTTCCATCGCATACTCCTTCCTGCTTTGTCAAAAATTAATTGGCCGTACATTTCTGGGCCCAGTTCTGGGATCTCTATTCTATTCCATAGGTCTATGTGTCTGTTTTTGTGCCAATATCATACTTTCTTGTTGATGACAGCTTTGTAGTAGAGGCTAAAGTCTGGGATTGTGATGCCTCCCATTTTGGTTTTCTACTTCAATATTACTTTGGGTATTCGGGGTGTTTTGTGGTTCCATACGAATTTGAGGATAGTTTGTTCTAGCTTTGAGAAGAATGTTGGTGCAATTTTGAAAAGGATTGCAATGAATGTGTAGATTGCTTTGGGTAGTAATGGCATTTTCACAATGTTTATTCTTCCGATCCACGAATAGGGAATGATTTTCCATTTCTTGGTGTCTTCTTCAATCTCTTTCATAAGTTTTCTATAGTTTTCATGATATAGGTCTTTTACTTCCTTGGTTAGGTTTACTTCTAGGTATTTTATGGTTTTTCATGCAATCGTGAATGGGATCCTTTTCTTGATTTCTATTTCCGCTCCTTCATTTTTGGTGTAGAGGAATGCAACTGATTTCCGTACATTAATTTTGTACTTTGCAAATTTACTGAATTCATTCATCAGTCTAGAAGGCTTCTGGTGGAGTCTATTGGGTTTTCCATGTAGAGTATCATGTCATCTGTGAAAAGTGAAAGTTTGACTTCTTCCTTGCCAATTCTGATGCCTTTTATTTCCTTTTGTTGTCTGATTGCTGATGCGAGGACTTCCAGCACTATGTGAAACAACAGTGGTGAGAGTGGACACCCCTGTTGTGTCCCTGATTTCAGGGGGAAAGCTCTCAGTTTTTCCCCGTTGAGGATAAAATTGGTTGTGTGCTTTTCATAAACTGCTTTTATAATATTTAGGTAAGTTCCTTCTATTCCGACTTTCTCAAGGGTGTTTATTAAGAAAGGGTGCTGTATTTTGTCAAATGCTTTTTCTGCATCTATCGACAGGATCATATGGTTTATATCCTTTCTTTTGTTAATGTGATGGATCACATAGATGGATTTGTGAATACTGAACCAGCCCTGTAACCCAGGAATGAATCCCACTTGATCATGATGGATAATTTTTTTATAGGCTGTTGAATTTGATTTGCTAGTATCTGGTTGAGTATTTTGCATCTGTATTCATTAAGGATATTGGTCTGTAGTTCTCTTTTTTTGCTGGGTCTCTGTCTGGTTTGGGTATCAAGGTGATGCTGGCTTGTAGAATGAGTTTGGAAGTTTCCCTTCTATTCCTATTTTTTGGAATAGTTTGAGAAGAATGGGTATTAGCTCTGCTTTAAATGTCTGGTAGAATTGCCCTGGGAAGCCATCTGGCCCTGGGCTCTTATTCGTTGGTAGATTTTTGCTAATGGATTCAATTTCTTCACTGGTTATAGGTCTATTCATGTTTTCTCTCTCTTCCTGTTTGAATTTTGGTAGTGCATGTGTATTTAGGAATTTGTCCATTTCTTCTGTGTTGTCCAGTTTGTTGGCATATAACTTTTCATAGTAATCTCTGATGATTGCTTGTATTTCTAAGGGATTGGTTGTAATAGATCCTTTTTCATTCATGATTTTGTCTGTCTGGGTGCTCTCTCTTTTTTTTTTTCTGAGGAACCTGGCTAGAGGTTTATGCATTTTGTTTATTTTTTCAAAGAACCAACTCTTGGTTTCATTGATCTGCTCGACTGTTCTTTTGGATTCTATATTGTTTATATCTGCCCTGATCTTTATTATTTTTTTGCTTCTGCTGGGTTTGGGGTGTTCTAGCTGCTTCCCTTCTAGTTCCAATAGGTGCTCTGTTAGATTTTGAATTTGCGCTTTTTCCACTTTGTTGAAATTGGCCTAGATTGCAATATACTTTCCTCTTAGGAATGTCTTTCCTCCCAGAGATTTTGGATTGTTGTTATTTCGTTTTTATTGGTTTCCATATATTTTTTAATATCTTCTCTAATTGTCTGAGTAGCCCAAACATTCTTTCATTGGGTGGTTTTTAACCTCCACATTTTTGGAGGTTTTCCAGAGTTTTTCCTGTGGTTAATTTCAAGTTTCATAGCATTGTGATCTGAAAGTGTGCAAGGGATGATCTCTATTGAGTTATACTTATGGAGGGGTGTTTTATGCCCCAGTATGTGATCTATCTTGGAGAATGTGCCATGTGCACTCGAAAAGAAGGTGAATTTCCTAACTTCAGGATGCTGAGTTCTAAATATATCTATCAATTCCATCTGTTCCAATGATTCGTTCAGGTCCATTGGTTCTTTGGTGATTTTCTGTCTGGTTGATCTATCTATTACTGTCAGTGGAATATTAAAGTCCCCTGCAATTAGCACATTTTTATCAATAAGATTGTTTCTATTTGTGATTAATTGTTTTATGTGTTGGGCACTCCCGAATTTGGTGCATAGATATTTATAATTGTTAGCTTTTCCTGAGGGAGAGATCCTGTATTTATCATATAATGTCCTTCTTCGCCTCTTGTTACTGCCTTAACTTTACATTCCAGTTTGTCTGATAGAAGTATGGCTACTCCGTCTTTCTTTTGGCTTCCAGTCACATGATAGATATTTCTCCATCCCTTTACTTTCAACCTGAAGGTGTCTTCAAGTCGAAAATGAGTCTCTTGTAGACAGCTGATAGATGGGTTTTGTTTTTTTATCCATTCTGCTACCCTGTGTCGTTTGGTTGGAGCATTCAGTCCATTTACATTCACTGTTATTGTTGAAAAATGTGGGTTTAGGGTCATTGTGTTCTCCGTACAATTCATGTTTATAGTGGTGTCTCTGGCACCTTGTATTCTTTGCAACATTTCCCTCATAGAGTCCCTCTGAGGATTTCTTGTAGGGCTGGTTTGATGGTCATGAATTTTCTCGATTTCTGTTTATTTGGGAACACTTTTATCTCTCCTTCTATTTTGAATGACAGGCTTTCTGGATAAAGGATTCTTGACTGCATGTTTTTTCAGTTCATCACATTGAAAATTTCCTGCCATTCCTTCTTGGCCTGCCTAGTTTCATTAGACCAGTCTGCATCCACTCTGATAAGTTTCCCTTTGTATGTCAGGGCACTTTTATCCCTAGCTGCTTTCAGAATTCTCTCTTTATCTTTATATTTTGCCAGTTTCACTATGATATGTTGTGCCAAAGTTCGATTCAAATTACATCCTAAGGGGTTTCTTCGTGCCTCTTGAATTTGAATGTCTATTTCTTTTCCCAGATTTGGGAAATTCTCAGTTATAATTTGGTCAAGTATCCCTTCAGGACCTTTCTCTCTGTCTTCCTCTTCAGGAATTCCTATGATTCAGATGTTGTTCCATTTGATTGCATCACTCAGGTCTCGAATTCTCCTTCAGGGGGGTTAATTCAAGTTATTAGCCTTATCTTCTCAGTACAATGAGTCTATTAAGTTACCTCACACTCCCAAATAAAATCATGTAGCACAAATGGCATGCCCTTATCAGATCCTCAGCGACCTTTGGTGGAATTTTGATAATCAAGGGCCAGGTGCATCCTGTAGTTTTCCCACTATTCCTGACTTTTTCTTGTTGGCTAAATTTGCATGTGAGTTCTAGCATGAGGTCGTTAGATGGTACTTATATTCGTCCCATGTTTTTCAGGCTAGTCAGAACAAAGCTTTTCTAATTTCATCTGTTTGTGCATGGTTCCTTTTGGAAGAAAGTTGCATTTAACCTAAGAGCTCCATATTTTGGGCACAATGAAATAATATGTTGTACAAATAGTTAAACTCAGGAACATCTTCTAGCTTTCTTCCAGGAGAGAAAAACATGAACTTTAGCAACGTGTGCTGTCCCTCCATTTCAGAAAAGTACTCTGTTATTATTTTTACAGGTTATTTATCTCAGTAAAAATTCTTGAGCTTTATACTTTTTTTCCATAAAAACCAGGACAAGTTTTCTAAGCATTTTCTGTATAACATCAGAAAAATCCACAGATGTTTTGCATATGTCAAATCCTCTTACACACATATATTAGCGTACAAAAAATAAGCTTCTCTTTAAGAAAAGAGACACTCCCCACATCAAAAAAGTATTCAAGGCTCAAAATCTGTTTTATGAACACACTTTACTGAAAATACAAAATTTAAAAATTCGCATTCCCTATGGATACTGTGAGAGGAACAGTTATGGAAAGATATACTGTCAGTCTCATTTTCTATAGGGGCCACTGAAAGTAATAAAATATTTGCATTCTCTATGCCATCTCTAGTTCACTCAGTTTCTCCTTTCAGAAGAAGAAAAAAAATACTAAAAAGAACTTGTAAGGCTTAAATTCCAATCCTGAAAAGCACCAGATCTAGATTTTCAGAGAAAAAAGGAAAAAGGGCATTTCTCAGATTTTTAGAGCCATTTTCAACCAGGAGGTTATGACAAATCATTGGAACACATATAAATTTTTAGGTATGATACAAATGTTTTCAATACTATTCTTAAAATGAAAGTCTGTAAGTGACTTATTTATTTAGACAGTCCCTCTTGCATTACAATATGCTTCCTTGAATGGAAAAGAAAAATTGGGTGAGATTACAACTTATTCCCAGATGTTAGCCTTTTGTACACATGAATTAATTTATTCACTTACTTTACAAATGCTTTTTATGTTTCCATGATGTTCCAGGCATTATTCTGGGTGCTATAAATACAAAGGCAACTAAAACAAGGTCCTCACCCTTTGCAGAATGCATAGGTCTAGTATGGAAGGGAGATATGTAAAGAATTAAGTACAGTTAAAAGGGATGAATGCTAATACAAGTAAATGCAAAGTGATGAGGAAATTCTGGAAAGGAAATAACTTTATCTGAAGACTCAAGGAGGACTCCATATAATTAAGTTAGTAGTGCAAGGTCTAAAAGGATACTGGAAGTTTACTCAGAGAAAGAGGGAAGGACTTTATAATTTACTCTCCAGGAACTTTGAAGATATTGGATTTCTTTTGTTGTTGTTGTTGTTGTTGATGATGCTTATGACTTTTATATTTTTATATTGATTGATTATTGAGAGAGAGAGTTGGAAAGGACAGAAAGATAAGGAGACAGAACCCAAAGGAGTCTCAGAATAGTGAGCTCAGAGCTGGATGTAGGGCTCGAATCACAAACGGTGAGAGAATGAACAGAGCCAAAACCAAGAGTTAGGCATCCAACCAGCTGAGTCACCCAGGTGCCCTACTTGTGACTTTTTCAAAAGTAGAGGAGAGGTGCCTGGGTGGCTCAATCCAATAAGCTTCTGACTCTTTTTTTTTCTTAACTGTTTATTTTATTTTTTTATTATATATATATTTACTTAAATATAAATGTATTTTATTATATATATAGTTTTTATTATGTACATGTATATTTAATAGTTTATTGACAAATTGGATTCCATATAACACCCAGTGCTCTTCCTCACAAGTGTCCCCCCGACATGACCATGACACCCTTTCCCCTTTCCCCCTCTCTCTTAAGCCCTCAGCTTGTTTTCTGTATTCAAGAGTCTCTCATGATTTATTTCCCTCCATCTACCTAACATTTTTTCCCACTTTCAACGTCCCATGGTCCTGTTAGGTTTCTCATGTTAGACCTATAAGTGAAAACATATGGTTTCTGTTCTTCTCTGGCTGCTTTATTTTGCTTAGCATGACACACTCGAGGTCCATCCACTTTGCTACAAATGGCCATATTTCATTCCTTCAATTGCCATGTAGTATTCTATTGTATATAAAAACCACATCTTATTGACCCATTCATCAGTTGATGCACATTTAGGTTCTCTCCATGATTTGGCTATTGTTGAAAGTGCTGCTATGAACATTGGGGTGCATGTGCCCCTATGCATCAGCATTTCTATAACCCTTGGGTAGATCCCCAGCAGTGCTATTGTGGGATCATATGGGAGTTCTACTGATAGTTTATTGTGGAACCTCCACACTGTTTTCCAGAGCATCTATACCAGTTTACATTCCCACCAACAATATAGGAGGATGCCCGTTGCTCCACATCTTCGCCAGCATCTATAGTCTCATGATTTGTTCATTTTAGTCACTCTGACTGGTGTGAGGTGGTATCAAAGTGTGGTTTTGATTTGTGTTTCCCTGATGATGAGTTACGCTGAGCATCATTTCATGTGTCAGTTGGCCATCTGGATGTCCTCTTTGGAGAAGTGTCTATTCATATCTTCTGCCCATTTCTTCTCTGGATTATTCATTTTTCAGGTGTGGAGTTTGGTGAGTTCCTTGTAGATTTTAGATTCTAGCCCTTTATCTAATATGTCATTTGCAACTATGTTTTCACATTCTCTCAGTTTCCTATTATTTTTCTTGATTGTTTTCTTTGAAGTGCAGAAGCATTTTATCTTAATGAGGTCCCAATAGTTCATTTTTGCTCTTGATTCCCTTGCCTTTGAGGACTTTTTGAGTAGAAAATTGCTGCTGTTTAGGTCAAAGAGGTTGTTTCCTGCTTTCTCTTCAAGGATTTTGATGGTTTCCTGTCTCACACTTAGGTCCTTCATCCATTTTGAGTTTATTTTTGTGTATGGTGTGAGAAAAATGGTCTAGTTTCATTTTTAGCATGTTGCTGTCTAGGTCTCCCAGACCACCTATTAAACAGGCTGCCTTTTTCCCATTAGATACACTTTCCTGCTTTCTCAAAGATTAATTGGCCATACATTTATGGGTTCAGTTCTGGGCTTTCTATTCTATTCCATTGGTCCATGTGTCTGTTTTTGTGCTAATATCATACTGTATTGATGATGACAGCTTTGTAGTAGAGTATGAGGTCTGGGATGAAGATGCCTCCTGTTTTGGTTTTCTTCTTCAATATTACTTTCACTCTTCGGGTTCTTTTGTGGTTCCATATGAATTTGAGGATAGTTTGTTCTAGCTTTGAGAAGAATGTTGGTGCAATTTTGATTGGGATTGCATTGAATGTGTAGATTGCTTTGGGTCATAATGGCATTTAAACAATGTTTATTCTTCCGATCCATTTGCATGGAATGTTTTTCCATTTCTTTCTGTCTTCCTCAATTTCTTTCATTAGCTTTGTATAGTTTCCATTGTACAGGTCTTTTACATCTTTGGTTAGATTTATTCCTAGGTATTTTATGGCTTTTGGTGCAATTGTGAATGGGATCAGTTTCTTGATTTCTCTTTCTGTTGTTTCAGTTTTGGTGTATAAAAATGCAACCAATTTATGTGCATTGATTTTGTACCCTGTGGCTTTGCTAAATTCATGGATCAGATCTAGCTGGCTTCTGGTGGATCGGGTTTTCCATACAGAGTATGATATCATCTGTGAAAAGTGAAAGTTTGGCTTCTTATTTGCCTATTCTGATACTTTTTATTTCCTTTTGTTGTCTGTTGATGTTAGGACTTCCAGCACTATGTTAAACGACAGTGGTGCGAGTGGAAATCCCTGTCGTATTTCTGATCTCAGGGGGAAAGCTCTCAGTTTCTCCCCATTGAGGATTATGTTAGCTGTGGGCTTTTCATAAATGGCTTTTATAATGTTTAAGTAAGTTCGTTCTATACCGACTTTCTTGAGGCTCTTTTAAAGAAACATGCTATATTTTGTCAAATGCTTTTTCTGCATCTATTGACAGGATCATATGGTTTTTATCTCTTTTGTTAACATGATGTATCACATTGATGGATTTGTGAATATTGAACTAGCCCTGTAACCCAGGAATGAATCCCACTTGATCATGTTGGAGAATTCTTTGTATACGTGGTTGATTTCAATTGATTAGTATCTTGTTGAGTATTTTTGCATCTGATTTCATTAAGGATATTGGCCTGTAGTTCTCTTTATCTGTTGGGTCTGTGTCTGGCTTGGGAATCAACGTG
The DNA here is from genome assembly GCA_004023845.1 of Helogale parvula. NCBI lineage: Eukaryota > Metazoa > Chordata > Mammalia > Carnivora > Herpestidae > Helogale > Helogale parvula. The sequence continues at coordinate 19,620 of PJEM01005908.1, forward strand.
TTGCTGGCTTTGTAGAATGAGTTTGGAAGTTTTCCTTCTATATCTATTTTTTGGAATAGCTTGAGAGGAATGGGTATTAACTCTACTTTAAATGTTTGACAGAATTCCCCTGGGAAGCCATTCATCCCCGGGCTCTTTTTCTTTGGGAGATTTTTGATAACTGATTTGATTTCCTCACTAGTTATTGGTCTGCTCAGATTTTTTATCTCTTCCCCTTTGAATTTTGGAAGTGCACGTGTTTTTAGGAATTTGTCCATTTCTTCTAGACTGTCCAGCTTGTTGTCATATAATTTATCATAGTAATCTCTGATGGTTGCTTATATTTATGAGGGATTGATTGTAATAGATCTATTTTCCTTCATGAGTTTGTCTATTTGAATGTTCTTTCTTTTCCTTCTGAGGAGCCGGGCTAGAGTTTTATCAATTTTGTTTATTTTTTCAAAAAAAAACAAGTCTTGCTTTCATTTATCTGTTCAACTGTTTTTGGTTTTTTTTGGATACTATATTGTTTATTTCTGCCCTGATCTTGATTATTTCTCTTCTTCTGCTGCGTTTGGGGTGATCTTGCTGCTCCCTTTCTAGTTTCCTTAGGTGCTCTGTTAGATTTTGATTTTTTTTCTTTTTCTAGTTTGTTTAAATAAGCCTGGATTGCAATATACTTTCCTCTTAGGACTTCCTTTTCTGCGTCCCAGAGAATTTGGATTGTTGTATTTTCATTTTCATTTTTTCCATATGTTTTTAAATTTCTTCTCTAATTGCCTGATTGGCCCAATCATTCTTCAATAGGGTGGTTTTTAACCTCCACATTTATGGAGGTTTTCCAGAATTTTTCCTGTGGTTGATGCCACCTTTCATAGCATTGTGATCTGAAAGTGTGCATGGTATGATCTCAATTCGTTTATATTTATGGAGGGCGGCTTTATGCCCCATTATGTGATCTATCTTGGAGAATGTGCCATGCTCACTTGAGAAGAAAGTTAATTCCTTAGCTTCAGGATGTAGAGTTCTAGATATATCTATTACTTCCATCTGTTCCAGTGTGTCATTCAGGTCCATTGTTTCTTTAGTCATTTTTTTGTCTGGTTGACCTGTCCATTTCTATAAATGGAGTATTAAAATCCCCTGGGGTAAGCACATTCTTATCACTATGTTTGTTTACATTTGTGATTCATTGTTTTATGTATTTGGGTGCTCCCCAATTCAGTGTGTATAAGTTTATAATTGTTAGCTCTTCCTGATGTAAAGACCCTGTAACTATTATCTAATGTTCTTCTTCATCTCTTGTTACTGCCTTTACTTTAATGTCCAGTTTGTCTGATATAAGTATGGCTATTCTGTCTTTCTTTTGACTTCCAGTCACATGATAGATATTTCTCCATACCCTTACTTTCAATCTTAATGTGTGTTCAGGTTTAAGATGAGTCTGTTTTAGATAGAAAATAGATGGATTTTGGTTTTTTGTCCATTCTGCTACCCTGTGTTGTTTGTTTGGAAGATTCAGTCCATTTACATTCAGTGTTATTATTGAAAAAGTTGGGTTTAGATTTATTGTGTTCTCTTTAGAGTTCATGTTTGTAGCGATGTCTCTGGTACCTTACAGTCCTTACTATATTTCTCTCATGGAAACCCTCATAGGATTTCTTGTAGGGCTAGTTTGGTGGTAATGAATTCTCTCAATTTTTGTTTATTTGGGAAAACCTTTATCTCTCCTTCTATTTTGAATGACAGGCTCGCTGGGTTAAAATTCTTCATTGCAATTTTTTTTTCTGTTCATCACATTGAAGATTTCCTGCCATTCCTTTCTTACCTTCCAAGTTTCAGTAGATAGGTCTGTAACTACTCTGATAGGTTTCCCTTTGTATGTTAGAGCCCTTTTATCCTAGCTGCTTTCAGAATTCTCTCTTTCTTTATATTTTGCCGGTTTCACTATGATATGTTGTGCTGAAGGTCGATTTAAGTTATGTCTATGGGGTCTTTTATGTTCCTCTTGAATTTCAATGTCCTTTTCCTTCCCCAGATTTCGGAAGTTCTCAGCTATAATTTAATCAAGCACCCCTTCAGGACCTTTTTCTCTTTCTTCTTCTTCAGTAATTCCTATGATACAGATATTATTCCATTTGATTGTATCACTCAAGTCTAAAATTCTTCTTTCCTGGTCTTACATCAATTTCTCTCTCTTTTTCTCGGCTTCCTTTTTTGCTATAACTGTGTCTTCTAATTCACCTATTCTCCTCTCTGCCTCTTCAGTCCGTGCAGTGGCTGCCTCCATTTTATTATGCAACTAATTTATAGCCTTTTATAACTCGCCACAGCTCTTTTGAAGGTCCCTAGTCTTTGTATAAATAGTTTCTCTGTTTACTTCCATGCTTTTTCAAGTCCAGTGATTAGTTTTATGACGATCATTCTAAATTCTTGTCAGTTATGTTGCTTGTGTCTGTTTTGAGCAATTCTGTAGCTGTGGAATTTCTTTAGAAAAGAGTTCTTTTGTTTGGTCAGTTTGGCTAGCTTTCTGTCACTTGTCAGTTTTTAAAACTCGTTCTGCTCTGTGTGCCTCTTAGTATTGCTCTATTAAAGGAGGCTCATTGGCTTTCCTGGGCCTGTCACTTCAGGAAGGGTTCTTTTAATGATGTCTCTCCGTTTCTCTTGTTATGCCTCTATTTATTTTATTTCCCAACTCAGTGATATTTGGGTCTCTCCACCATGTGTTCTTTGGCGTGTTTCTTGAGGTATCCCTGAAAAGGAAAACAGACAAACACACAGAAAATAAAAGCGCATAAACGCACAGAGAAATCAAACAAACAAGCAAATGAAATTTGGAAGGAATAAAAGAACTGAAAAGAAAAGAAAGGAAAGGAAAAGAAAAAGAAGAAGGTGGGGGGCAGAAACAGCCAAAGACAAAGGACAGTGAGAGCATAAAACCCACTGAAGGGAGAGATAAGAATGAGATAAGGGAAAGTATGTCTCAATGGCAAGAATTGACCTAATCAAGGCAGTGCATAAATGTTGGTCTTTCCCAGTCTCCAAGGGAGAAAAGGAAAAAAGAAGGTAAAAGGAAAATAGAAAAAAGAAAATGAAGAAATTTTTAATAAATAAATAAATAAATAAATAAATAGGAAAAAGTAACTAAATAAAAAAAAGTAGCAGTCCAGCTTGGATGGCTATGGTTTGGTGTAGGTTGGTAGGGTCTCAGTGGCTGTTATCTGAGGCCCTGGCTTAGTGGTTGCTGGTCGAAGAATGCCATGCTCCCAAACCCTTCTCAGACCATGAGTTGCAAGCCCCTCTTTTGAGTCCAATCTCCCCATGCCATGGACGGGCCAAATAGCTTTTTTTCCCTTAAGTTCTGGCACGTTTCTAATCCTAGTCCATGCACTTTAATGCTGCCACCTCAGCTGAAAATTTTTCCCGTAGGCAGGCGGCTTTCTAGCCAGGATTGAGTAAGGGGACTGAGGAGCCAGCTTTTCCCTGGCTCCTCTTGGAGTCAGCAAGCCGCCAAGCCCAAGGGAGACCAAGCCCACTGAGGGGGCCGAATCCCTCTCCCCATGTCCAGCAGCTATATATGCGGTGTTTGTGTCTCTCTGTCCAACGTTGAGGTCTCTCTCTCTCCAGAGACCACTGTATGAGCATTTTTAGTCTTTCTTTCTCTTCCCCTCAGCTCTCTGCTGCTCTGCACGGCCATTACACGTGCTGTTCTGGAAGGCCATTTGGAGCGCCACTTGGCAAGGCCACTCCGTAAGTGGCCTTCCATGACCCTGTGCCACCTCTGTACTCACGGTCTTCTGCAGCCCTGGGCCACCTTTCTGGGTGCTCTCTCTCCTGGCTGCTCTTTGGGCTGGCGTTCCCTCCCTTCAGAGCCTCATGTCCCAGTTCACACTCACTCAGACATCCATGAGTTTGTCTTTTATCAGGACTGTGTGTGTGCACCTCCCATTCTTGAAGATTAGACTATTGTAGCTTTAGTCCTTCTCAGTTTGATAGTTGCTGGCAGGCAGAGATTACAGAACTCCCTACTTCTCCACCATCTTGGATCCCCACCCAAGCGTCTGATTCTTGATTTCAGCTCAGGTCATGACCTCACGGTTCCTAGGATATTAGCCCCACAGTGATTTCCCTGTTCTCTAAATGAGTAAGTACATAAGTAGGTAAGTAAGTAAATAAATAAACTTTTAAAAAAAGTATGGGAACAGGGTGCTAGATTTGTTTTTCAGAAAGCTAATGTTGATGATATTATGGAGGATGTCTGTGAGGAACACAACTGGAATTAGGAATTCCAGTTTGGAGCTTATCTTACGAGTTAAGGTGGTGGGTTAGAGTTAAGATGGTGGAAAGTAAGGAGGTCCTGGGTTTTCCTTGCCCCTCAAAAACAGCTGTGTTCAGGTCGGATTGTTTAAAACACCCAGGAAATCTATCTGCAGAGCAGAGAAGAAGCTCCACAGTGGGGAGTTGACAGATAGGTGGTTGTGAGATGCATGGATGTGATTTGGTGGAGAGAAAAATGGCAGTGCCATGGAGGGAAAGGAATCTTTTTGGTGGAGAGTCTCAAGGGAGAAAAATAGAGGTTGAGAAAGTGCAGTACTGAGTTAGCACAAGAGGAAAATCTCTCTGGACCAGGGACTGGGGAATCAGAAGTATTGAGTGTCATAATTCTATTTTGCAAACAAATTTTGGAGCTCAAATTCTGAGGCATCAGAAGTGTGTAACTTTCTCCGGAGCAGAGCTGTAGCACATGCTACTGGGGAGGAAAGAGCTGGCTCCAGAGTACATAGCACAGTGCAGAAATTTGCAGGGTACTCTGGGAGAGCCTAGTCCCCTTCCTGGAGAACTTCTGGAAGAGAACTTTGCCTCCCCAAGGACAAAAGACCTTGCAGATGCCAGCCAAAGTCCTTTTGTCACCAGGGTGGAGAGGTTCTATTCTGTGACGAGGGGAGCAGATCCACTGTGCTAAGAACTTTCAAACTTTGGGTTTTGAATCAAAGCAGTGCTCCAAAGGAAAATGCAGCAGAGTTGTAGCACAGGGCTTTATTCTGTGAGGGCTACCTGAACAACAGGGGTTGAGATCCCTGATCTGGGAATGAGATTTTGGGTGGCACTATTTTCTTTACAACACCAATTCAGTGGGACCTCAGAAAGCAATGCAGTGACCCCCGGTGGCAGCAAGGCCTGCTTACACCAAACCCTGCACTTCCTTGCTTGGCAACTGCTTATGTACTGGGGCAAGACTAAATCTGAGCCAATGCAGCCATCCTCTCCTCCATACCAGCACAGCCAGCAGCCCCCATGCATGAAAAGATAATTCTTTTTCCCCCCCTCATTATTCTTTTTTTTTTCTTTTAGAATCAGGCTCAAAGTTTCTTTTTTTTTTTTTCTCCCTCTCTCTTTAATTTTTTGATCAGGTTTTTCTATTCTTTTCTTTTTCTTTTCTTCTTTTTTCCCCTTTCTTTTTCTTTGGAATAAGCCATATACATTTTTTTGATTCTCTGTTTGTTATTTCTGTTCCCTCTCATTTCTCTCTTTTTGGAATTATGCTCCCCCCCACCTTTTTTCCCTAGGGTTACTTCAACAAACAAATCAAAGCACACATAATTATAGGTCCAAACATTCCACCACTATAAACTAGGAGTAGCTCTGCAAAGGACTATCCAGTGAGAAAGAACAGCCAAAACAAAATAGCAGAGTGCACACAGCATACACCAGAAACACTTTCTGCAGTGCCAGGCCCTGGGCACTGTATGACCCCTTTTTTTTAATATAGTAGTACTCTCAGGCACAGGAAACATAACAAGCTTTTAAAACACGTCAAAGACAGAAATTAACCGAAATTCTCCCCCAAAAGAAAAAGGTCAAGAAGAAACCAGTCAGTGACTTGCTTAAAACAGATATAACCAATATCTCTGAATGAGAATTTAGAACAAATGTCATAAGATTACTGGGAGATTGAAAACAAAACATAGACGATACCAGAGAAATCCTTGCTACAGAGGTCAAAGACCTATGAACTAGGCAGAATTAATTAAAAAGTGCTATAACTAAGATGCAAAATGATCTGGATACAGTGGCAGTGAGGATGGAGAGTTGAGAATAAGTGATATTGCAAGTAAACATAATAAAAAATAATGAAACTGAAAAAAGAGGGAGAGGAAATTATAGATCATGAGGGGAGACTTAAAGAACAAGTTATTCCATGAAATGAAGAACGTAGAAGAGGAAGAGAAAAAATTATAGCTGAGAACTTCCCTAATGTAGGGAAGGAAACAGTTATTCAAGTCCAAGAAGCACAAGGAACACACTCTAAAATCAACAAAACATAAGCACAAAGAACTCCATTCAAAATCAACAAAACGGATGCCTGGGTGGCTCAGTCAGATAACGATCTGACTCTTAATTTTGGCTCAGGTCATGATCTCATGGTTTGTGAGTTCAAACTTCATGCTGGGCTCTACAGTGACAGTGTAGAGCCTCCTTGGTATTCTCTCTCTCTCTCTCTCTCTCTCTCTCTCTCTCTCTCTCTCTCTCTCTCTTTCTCTCTCTCTCTCAAAATATAAATACATACTCTTTCAGGGAAATCAACAAAACCAGGTTAACACCAGGACATATCATAGTAAAACTTGCAAAATACAAAGATAGAATTCTGAAAGAAGCTAGGGACAAAAGGTCCTTAACCTACAAAGTACTCACATAAGGTAGCAGATTTGTGCACAGAAACTTGGTAGGACAATAGGGACTGGTAGGAAATAATCAATGTGCTGAACGAAAAAAATATATGCAGCCAAGAATCCTTTATCCAACAAGCTTGTAAACCAGAATAGAAAGAGAGATAAAGACTTGCCGAGACAAACTAAAACTGAAGGATTTCGTGACCACTATACCAACCTCACAAGAAATTCTCAGAGAGAATATCTGAGTAGAGAGGAAAAAAAGACGACTAAAGTAAATAAGAGTACAAAGTACAAGAGAACATCACCAGAAACACCAACCCTACAAATAAACAATGACACTAAATTAATATCTTTCAATAATCACTCTAAATGTAAATGGATTGAATACTCCAATCAAAAAACAAGGGGAATTGGAATGGGTAAAATATGAGATCCATCTATATGCTGACTACAAGAGACTAATTTTAGACCTAAAGACACAAGCAGATTGAAAGTGAGGTGATGGAGAACCATCTATCATGTTAATGGAGACCAAGTGAAAGTATGTATGTATGTATGGCTACATATATCAGACAAGCTAGACTTTAAAACAAAGACTGTAAAACGGGATGAAGAAGGGCTTTATATAATAATTAAGGGGTCTATCCATTTAGAAGATCTAACTATTGTAAATATTTATGGCCCCAACTTGGAAACCCAAATATATAAATCAATTAACAACAAACATAAAGAAACTCGCTGATAATAATAATACAATAATAGCAGAGGACTTTAACACCCCACTTACAGCAATGGACAGATAATCTAAACAGAAAATCAACAAAGCAGCAATGGCTTTGAATGACACACGGGACTGGATGGACTTAATGGATATATTCAGAACATTTTATCCAAAAGCAGCAGAATACTCCTTCTTCTCCAGTGTGCATCAAAATTCTCCAGAATAAATCAGGTACTTTGTCACAAACCAGCCCTCAATAAATACAAAAAGAATGAGATGATAAGATGCACAATTTCAGGTCATAACGCTATGACACTTGAAATCAGCCACATGAAAAAAATTGGAAAGCCCTCAAATACATGTAGGTTAAAGTACATCCTACAAATGAATGAATGAATCAATAATGTAAAGAATAAGTTTAAAATAACATGGAAGCAAATGAAAATGAAAACACAACAATCCAAACACTTTGGGATGCAGCAAAGCAACTCCTAAAAGGAAAGAACATAGCAATTCAGGTCTATCTCAGAACAAGAAAGGTCCCATATACACAACCTAAACAAACACCTACAGTACCCAGAAAAAGAGCACCAAATAAAGCCAAAGACAGCAGAAAAGGAGAAACAAAAGATTATAAATAAATAATACAGAAACAAACAAACAAAACTGTAGAGCAGATCAACAAAACTAAAAGCTAGTTTTTTTTTTTTTTTTTTTTTTTTTTTTTTTTGCATGGGCACCTGTGTGGCTCAGTTGGATAAGCATCCAACTTTGGCTCAGGTAGTGGTCTTGCTGTTCTTGAGTTTGAGCCCCTTGTCAGTGGCTGTCCTGACAGCTCAGAGCCTGGAGCCTGTTTTGGATTTTGTGTCTCCTGCTCTCTCTGCCGCTCCCCTGCTCATGATCTATCTCTCTTTCTTTCTCAAAAATAAATAAACATTAAAAAATTTATTAAAAAACACTAAAAGCTGGATTTTTGAAAGAATAAACAAAATTCATAAACCCCTAACCACACTTATCAAAAAGAAAAGAGGAAGGACCCAGATAGACAAAGTGTCAAATGAAAGACGAGAGATCACAATGGACACCACAGAAATTCAAATAATTATAAGAGAATACTACAAAAAATTATATACCAACAAACTGGGCAATCTGAAAGAAATGGAAAAATGCATAGAAACTCACGAACTACCAAAACCCAAACAGGAAGAAATAGAAAATTGAACAAATCAAAAACCAGCAAAAAAATTAAATCAGTAATGAAAAATCTCCCAATAGACAAAAGTCATGGGCTAGATGACTTCCCAGAGGAATTCTACCAGACATTTAAAGAAGAGTTAATATTTATTCTTCTCAAACTGTTCTAAAACTTAGAAGTGGAAGGAAAGTTTCAAAATGTATTCTAGGAAAACAGCATTACCTTGATTCGAAAACCAGAGAGGAAAAAAAAAAAAAAACTAAAAAGGAGAATTACAGGCCCATACCCCTGATGAACCCAGATGAGAAAATTTTTAACAAGATACTAGGAAATCAAATTAACAGTACATTAAAAGAATTTTTCACCATGATCAAATGGGATTTATTCCTGGGCTGCCTAGGTGTTTTTTTTTTTTTTTTTTTTTTTTTTTTTTTTGCAAATCAATCAATGTGATACACCACATTTAAAAAGAAAGGATAAGAACTTTACTATAATACTTTCAATAGATGCAGGAAAAGCACTTGACAAAATACTGCATCCTTTCTAGATAAAAAACCGTCATAAAGTAGGGATATAAAGAACATACATCAACCTCATAAAAGCCATATATGAGAAGCCCACAGCTAATATCACCCTAATGGAGAAAAACTGAGAGCTTGTCCCCTAAGGCGAGAAATGTGACAGGGATGTCCACTCTCACCACTGATGTTAAACATAGTACTGAAAGTCTTAACCTCAGCAATCAGACAACAAAAACAAATCAAGTGCATACTTATTGACAAAGAAATAGTCAAACACTCACTCTTCGCAGATGACATGATACTCTACATGGAATACCCAAAAGCCTCCATCAAAAAACTGCTAGAAATGATATTGGAATTCAGCAAAGTTCCAGGGTATAATTGATCAAGTAATTGATCCCTTTTACAATTACACCAAAGAACATAAGATACCTAGAAATAAACCTAACCAAAAAGGTAAAAAAATCTATTCACTGAAAACTATACAATGCTTATGAAAGAAATTGAAGGAGACACAAAGAAATGAAACAATATTCCATGCTTATGGATTGAAAGGATAAATATTGTTAAAATATTGATACTAGCCAAAGCAAGCTACACATTCAATACAATCCCTATCAAAATTACACCATCATTCTTTGCAGAGCTAAAAAAAAATTCTAACATTTGCATGACACAATAAAATACCCTTCATAACCAAAGTAATGCTGAAAAAGAAAGCCAAAGCTAGAAGCATCACAATTCCAGACTTTGAGCTGTGTTACAAAGCTGTAAGCATCAAAACAGTATGTTACTGGCACAAAAACAGACACATAGATCAATGGAACAGAAAAGACAACCCAGAAATGAGCCCACAAACTTATAGCCAATTAATCTTCCACCAAGAAGGAAATAATATCCAATGGAAAAACAAGACAGTTTCTTTAGCAAATGGTGCTGGGAAAACTGGACAGCAACATGCAGAAGAGTGAAGGTGGACCACTTTCTAACACCATACACAAAAATAAATTCAAAATGATGAAAGACCTAAATATGAGACAGAAAGCCATGAAAATCCTACTGGAGAAAACAGGCAGCAACCTCTTTGACTTGGGCCACAACAACTTCTTATTAGACATGTCTCCAGAAACAAAGGAAATAAAAACAAAAATGAACTATTAGGACTTTATCAAGATAAAAAATTCTGCACAGTTAAGGAAACAATCAACAAAACTAAAAGGAAACTGATGGAATTGGAGAAGGTATTTGCAAATGACATATAGAATAAAGGGTTAGTATCCAAAATCTATAAAGTACTTATGAAACTCAATACCCAAAAAACAAGTAATCCAGTGAAGAAATAGTCAGAAGACATGAATAGACACTTCTCCAAAGAAGACATTCAGATAACTAACAGACACATAAAAAGATTCTCAACATCATTCATCATCAGAGAAATACAAATCAAAACCACAAAGAGATACCACCTCACACCTGTCAGAATGGCTAAAGTTAACAACTCTGGAAACAACAGGTGATGGTGAGGATGCAGAGAAAGGGGAACCCTTTCGCATTTTGGCAGGAATGCAAACTGTTGCAGCCACTCTGGAAAACAATATGGGGATTCCTCAAAAAAGTAAAAATAGAGCTTCATTACAACCCAGCAGTTGCACTACTAGGTGTTTATCAAAAGGATACAAAAATACTGATTCAAAGGGGCACATGTACCCCAATGTTTATGGAAGCACTATCAACAATAGCAAAATTGTGCAAAGAGCCCAGATATCCATTGACTGATAAGTGGGTAAAGAAGAGGGGTATATATATTCAATGAAATACTACTCAGCATTTTAAAAGAATGAAATTTTTTCATTTGCAACAATGTGGATAGAATTAAAATATATTATGCTAAGTGAAATAAGTCAGAAATACAAATATCATATGATTCTATTCATATGTTGAACTGAAGAAAAACAACAGATGAACATAAGAGAAGTGAAGGAAAATAAGATAAAAAACAGGGAGGAAAACTATAAGAAACTCTTAAATAAAGATAACAAACTGAGGGTTGCTGGAGGGGAGGTTGATTAGAGGATGGGCTAAATGGGTGATTGGCATTAAGGAGGGAACTTATATATAAATGATGAATCACTGGTTTCTACTTCTAAAGCCAACAGTACACTGTATATAAATAAATTGACTTTAAATACATAATTTTTTAAAAAAGAAAGAAAGAAAAGTCAAGGCAAGAGGTGCTGAGAATCTAAACTAAGCCTTGCCTGTACAGATGAAAAGGCTGAAACCAAATCAAGCGACATTTAAGCAACAGGATAATAAATAAGAATAGAGTGGCAGGAATCCATTAAGCCAAAAGGCATAAAGGATATCCTCTGAATATCAAGAAATGGGATTTAAAAGATAGTACCCACCTCAAATAGAGATAATTGTTCTTTCTGCCATAATTCTCCTAGACAGTTATAAATACATTAATGTTAGGGAAGATGCAAGAAAGGAAAGTACGCTGTCTTTTCACTATGATCCTCTGTGCCAGCTATTAAGTTGCAGAGTTTATAAATTATTGTCTCTTACACTAACCTTCTATGTTCTACTTTGTGATGGTGCTTTGCAATGCAGTGGCTATTACTCAGCAAACCACATTTCTTGTGTGTTATTTGCCTCTGGTACCTTGTTAGGTGCTGAGACTACAGGGTGCCAGAGAGAGAATACAAGGCTGGAGGGAGGAGAGAAGGTGGTATTCCTTCCTGTTTTCTTTCTGGTCCCTTAGGCAAAACATTCAAGTAATGACCCTTCACCAAGGAGGAGGCTTTGGTTCCAGTCTCCACCTTTTTGTTTTGGTACTTTGAGATCCAGTCTTATTGTGTTCCTCAAAAGATACCAGCAGCAGCTGCCTGGCACCCTCTCCTTGAGAATCGGGGTTCCAGCTCTGCATGAACTCTGCTCTAAGCCACTGAGGTCTGATAACTCCAATCTCTTCCTTCTGTTTCCTGAACCCTAAGAGTGGTAACTAGTTCCTGGGATAGGGAATAATTGGGAAAGAACATGTTGAGAGGGCTAAACTCCAGCATTCTGTTTTGGACATGATAGTTTTGATACCTCTGAGATTAATATAGTGCTTACAATGCTCCAAAGCTCCAAGCATGTCTTATCTCATATTTAATCAATTGACCTCGGAATACAATGTATTTGTGTGTGTGTGTGTGTGTGTGTGTGTGTGTGTGTGTGTATGAAATCATGAATAAGAAACTACTCCCTTTTTTGTGAGTTTTTTCTTTAGAGACATCATTGGAATGAACAAGGAAAGAAATTTGATTTGTGCTGGTATTTGTACTGCTTCTGATTGGTTATGTGACCTTGAACAAGTTGCTTCTTCTTTCTCTCTGAATTTGTTTATATTTTTTAAAAACGAGGATGTTCATTATACATTTATGGTTGCACTAAAAAGTCACTATTGCTATTTGTCAGAGGAAATAGAGAGATATGGGGTGAGGATGGGAATTGCCAATGGAGATATGAGAGTGGGAGGAACAGGGTATGGCTAATTCTAAGAGTCCAAGTTGGTATTTTGTAGAAATGGGCACTGTGTTGAAATTTTAAGTCACTTTTTGCTTTAGAATTAGGACAATGAAGCAGCTAAAAACATTGACTTAGATATCAAACAAACTTGTTTTATTTTTTCACCACTACTTTTAAATTCTGTCAGGCTCTGTGCTGACAGTGTGGAGCCTGCTTGAGATTCTTTCTCTTGCTGTCTCTCTCTGACTCTCCCCTGTGCATGCTGTCTCTCTCTCTCTTTCTCTCTCTTTCTAAAAATAAATAACCTAAAATAATTTTTAACCCTGTGTGTACCACCTCTTATCTCTCTGGTGATCTGTAAATCATTCAAGCTTTCCAATTCTCAGCTTCATTACCAATCGTTAAAATTAGTATACCTCTTTTGTCTAAGGCCTAAGGTTGCTAGATATGAACCAGCAGGAAGAACAACTGCATGCAGCATTAGAAACTTTATCTGTTCATTGAAACCATTTTATTTTATTTATTTTAATTGCAAGAACTCCAGTATTTAAATTAAAAAAGGTGAATATGTGGTATACATTCTTTTTTTTATTAATAGTTTATTACCAAGTTGGTTTCCATATAACACCCAGTGCTCTTCCCCACAAGTACCCTCCCCCATGACCATCACCCCCTGCCCATTCCCCCTCCCTCTTCAGCCCTCAGTTTGTTCTCAGGATTCAAAGGTCTCTCATAATTTGCCTCACTCCCTCTCCCCAACTCTTTTCCCCCCTTTCCTTTTCCCATGGTCCCCTGTTAGGTTTCTCCTGTTAGACCTATGAATGACAACATATGGTATCTGTCCTTCTCTGCCTGGCTTACTTCGCTCAGCATGACACCCCCAAGGTCCATCCACTTTCCTACAAATGACCATATATCATTCTTTCTCATTGCCATATAGTACTCCACTGTATATATATACCACATCTTCTTGATCCATTCATCAGGTGATGATCATTTAGGCTCTTTCCATGTTTTGGCTATTGTTGACAGTGCTGCTATGAACATTGGGGTACATGTGCCCCTATGCATCAGCACTTCTTTATCCCTTGGGTAAATCCCTAGCAGTGCTATTGCTGGGTCATAGGGGAGTTCTATCGATAGTTTTTTGAGGAACCTCCGCACTGTTTTTCCAGAGTGGCTGCACGAGTTTACATTCCCACCACAGTGTAGGAGGGTGCTCGTTTCTCCACACCCTCTCCATCATCTATAGTCTCTTGATTTGTTCATTTTAGCCACTCTGACGGGTGTGAGGTGGTATTTCAGTGTGGTTTTGATTTGTATTTCCCTGATGCTGAGAGACGCTGTGCATCGTCATTGAAATCATTTTAAAAAGCTACACAATCATGGCCCTGTGTGGAAAGACGTTTCAGTCCTTGTCAGAACAAGGACCCAAAACAGATACTATTATATTTAGGTATTTTATATTCTAGTAATGAAAAGTATATCAGAACACTTCTATCCATTGGTGGCTTTATTTGGACAAAACAAAATTTCCCTGGATTTCATAAAGTTACATATACTAAAAGTATATAACCTGGTGAACACTTAGCTAATATATTTGCTTTGCTCACAGTTGTATTAAGAAGGAAGCACTTCAGGATTTTCTTTTTTTAGTTGTTGGGATAAACTGTACAAATGTCAAGGGAAAAAAGAGGGTGGTACATCAGCATGTATACTGAGTATAAGAAACTATATTCATAGACACGTGAGTGATGGTTTTTCCATTACAGAATTAATTTGCATAGAATACTGTAGCATACAGACTAATTTTCCTCTTGAAGATACTGTATATCTTAGCATTTCTAGTCAATGAAAATGGATGGAAAAAATTAAGAGCAAGACCATCTTTCTGACATAAAGAAGAAATTGTTTAAATCCCCTGCACTTACTTTCTAAATATTATTCTGCTGTGCTAGCTTATCTCTTGGCCTTACAATAGAGTTTTGGAAAGCACCATTTACATCCCTATGTCAGTCCTTTGCTCCAAAAAAAGTGAAAATTAAACAAACAATCCTTGGGTTCAACAACTTTAGGAAAGATTTCTAAGACGAAAATTAAGATGATAGTTCATCTCCTTAGGTGAACATACATTAAGAGAGATTAACAGGTTCTCTGCCTACATGTCCACACTCATAAGCAAAGTTCTCCCTATAATTGAAGCATATTTAAATAATGCAGCGATTTAAGGTCCTAAAGGTGCCAGGATATAAATTAGGCTCCTTTGCCAATTGCAAGAGGTTTTTCAGATCACACAGATTATTAAATGTCTAGTTCATCAAATGTAATATAAAATATAAGGAAACAAGTGGAAGGAAAGAGGTGGTAGAGATAGTATTTGAAAAATAATTTAAAGATATCTCCTTTGAATGACTAATGTGGTGTTCCAAGGTTGAATTTTGCAACTTTTTCAATGCTTTGCTCTAACAACATATTTACAACCTATACTCAAAATGAAAAGTTGAATATATGAAGGATATGAGACAGCAACAAATTTTTATTTCAAAACTTTTATGCAGCCTTTTAAGAACCAGCTTTAAAGTTAAATGTTAGCTCTTGCATATTCTAGGTGAAATAATAAGTAGGTTTTCATGTTGTTTGCTAAAAAAGTAAAAAATATCCATGATTTTAGGCATACATTAGAAAAACTGTCACAAGACATTTAACTGTAACAAGTTTGGTTACAGGCTTTTATTTTCCAGTGTCAATACTGGCTGATTTAATAACATTTCTATGTTTTTTAAAAGAAAACATAACCATAGTAAACAATATTTTTTCTTGAATAATAGACACTAATCCTTCTTCTCTTTTTATAAGTATTTATAGTTGTCAAAATGCTCTCACTTACATTTCACATATATGTGAGCCTCCTAAGTTTCCTGTGTCATATGTAAAAACTGATTCCTCTTTAACAGATGACCTGAATATCAGAGAAGCTAAAAATGACTTGCCAAGGTCATGCAGTGTCTATATTTAGTATTATTTGAATACAACAATGCCCTAATCAAATTGACTTAGGGAATAAACAAGTTTTTCATTTACTTATAAAACTGAAGGTCTGCAAGGGTAGAGGATGAAGGAGTGGGGGTCTTTGCCTATGGCTAGATCCAGAAGTTGAATGATGTCATTCTGTCTCTCTCATCTTATTCATTCAGCTCTGCTATTCTCTGAATTGGCTTTTTTCTTGGACGGCTTGATCCTGGCTGTAGAGAGATGGCACCCAGTAGCATCAGTATTACATCCCATTTTCTCAATACAGTGTTTTATTTCCCCAGTTGTGAAATATGCTAATTGGCCGGGCCAGGTCCCAGGCCTTCCCTAATAACTGTAGGGGAGGCTGGGGAAAGCATTCTCAGCCCTACCTCAAACCCCATAGATTAGTAACAGGAAAGAAGTAATTCTCCAAAAGGAAATTCAGTCTGAAATTACCAAAAGAAAAAGGAATAGATATTGGGGAGGCAACATAATTACACATTTGGTAAGATTCAAAGCGTTCCCTTTTTACACTCTATTTTGCTATCTCCATATATCATATGACAAATATTCTGTTTTGCTCAGTACACTTATAATTCAAAAATGATCATAAGACCTATTAATGCTATAGTAGGAAATCACTTCACTGGATATAAATAGTAGTAATAAAAATTACTAGTGGGCGCCTGGGTGGCTCAGATGGTTAAGCGTCCAACTTCAGCTCAGGTCATAATCTCATGGTTCATAAGTTTGAGCCCCGCATTGGGCTCTCTGCTGTCAGCACAGAGACCACTTCAGATTCTCCATCTCCCTTTCTCTCTGCCTCTCCCCCACTCTCTTTCTCTCTCACTTAAAATAAATAAACATCAAAAAACCTTTAAAAAATTACTAGCATGTATAAATTAACGTTAAGGATTCAATGAGTCCATGTTTCACAGAGATCACCAAGACAGAAGCTTAGGTATCTTCTGTAAGCAGTACTTTTCCCTGATGCCTCCCCCAACTATATCAACTCCTTACCTGATTCTAGTTCTACATTCATCTGTATCAAAAACTGTTTATGCTAGCTTCCAAACGGGGAAAAAATGAGTAGTATCTAGATTCTGTCATCAAGTAATTTGAAATTTAGTGGAGGCTGGAAGATGAGATTGGGATTAGGTGGCCTTACAAATAACTTCAATGTATAGTACCTTATAAATTTGTATGAGCTCCCAAATACTACAGAAATTAATAGAGAAAATCTCCCTTGTGGGAGGGGTAGGAAAGACTTCATAAAGGAGGTACTGTCATTGAAATATGTTTTTAAAGGGGGGGGTAAGATTTTAATACAGACCAGAGTGGAGTGGAGTTAATATCATGAACAGAGGAATGACGACTAGGAAGCACATAGCATAATCAGAAAACAGTCTAACTGGCAAAAGTATGTGATATATATATGGTATAATTGGAAGCAAGCCTGGAATGGTTTGGAACTGTGCTGTGAATTCCGTTGAGTGCTAGGCCACTGAGTCTATATTAACTGTTTTGGTTGAGCAGAGGGGTAACATAATTGTGTTTTTACTTTAGAAAGATAAATCTGGAAATGATTACAGAATGAAATATTCCGGCCTTCGTTCCAAATTAAACTGAAATACCTAATTTTACTTTTAGTTTGGGAAGATATGTTCCAAAACAAAAGAATCCTAAACTTTCATCCTCCTAACACAGTCACTTTCTTACTTTGATACTTCGATTTCAAAATCTCAACAAATTCTTGAATACCATTTTGCTCATTTTCTACCATATTTCCTATAGTGGGAAGATTTTTCCAATTTGCTATAAGGTCATCATCCAAATCCTGACCTAGAAGATGTCACTTCAGTTTATTGCAAAAGCTGCATTTAATTCCTAGGCAAGCATTAAGGCCCAGACAATGATTCAGCTTTTCTATGAAACAATTCCACATCAGCTTGATCAATAGGAATACTTCCTTCTTCTTAAATCCCACACCATTTATTAGCAGTATCACTCTTTTGGAAAGTACCATATTCCATGTATATTATTTTATTCTTCCCAGTTGTAAATTCTTTGAAAATAGAGATATGAAACAACCAGCCTATGTTAATTGAACACCTTCAGGTACAAAATGTCATTAAATACTATGGGATATATGCATACATATCTATATCTATATATCTATATGTACATGAATAACCTGAGATTCAACCCTTAAAAAGATTTTATTCAGTCTATATGTGACATGAGTGCGTGTTGTTAATTTTGATTGAAAAATCAGTGCAAACTGCCATGAACTTCCCAAACTTTCTGCAACTTCACCTCAATATTTCTCTACTCTCTCACCTTTTTCTCCAGCCTCAGAGGAAAGAAGGACTTCTTTCTTTAATATTTAACAATAGCACTTGTGATCTTGGCCCATTTCTTTCAACATACTTTACATTCTTTGTGTTTAAATTACCCCCTAAAATGTCAATCATTTATCACACCTTTTCAGTTGCCTCCTTTCATCTTCCCCACTACTTTTCTAATTCTCTTAACACCCAAATTCAAATTCCCATAGGTCTCCACTAGTCTAAAAATACCTTTACTTGAACTTGCTACATCTTCTACCCATTGGTCTACTTCATTCTTCCAATGACTAATACATTTTCAGAAGTGTGGTCCCTACCCACTTCATTGTTCTCTATGAAAGCTTTCAAAAATTATTTTCTACTCACAAATATGTAGGATTTTTCTCAGACTTTATTTCTTCCTATTATCTTTTTGACATTTGACAATGTTAACCAGACGTTTTTTTGTGAAGCATTCTTACATATACTTCCATAAAACCTATTCTACTTATATAAACATACCTTTTGCTCTTTGCTGGATCCTCTATCTTACCTCACATCCTAATGATGAGCATTCCCTAAGACTGAGCCCTTACTTTCTTATTTATATGTTTATACTTTATCTTCTGAGAATGAATCTGTTTTCAAAACTTTATCTGTATTATATAGTCCAAAGGAAACTAAAAGGCAAATTAGATCATTTTATTGCCCTCAGTTAAAAACCTTTCTATTATAAGAAAAATATAACTTAAAGTTCTTTATCTGGCTTTCAAGGCCTTGCATGATCTTATTTCTTCCTTTACTTTCAGCATCATACTGTGCCAGTGCCCCTTGCACAGTAATTCTAGACATACTGGCCTTCTTTTTATTCCTATAGCACACCCAGATCTGTCCTACATTCAATCTTACTTTTCTCCTCTTCCTGGATTGCTTTTTTCCCCCACTGTGCCCAGCTGGTCCTATCTCATTGATCATTTCTCATGCCCAAATAGCACTTCCTTAGAGGCTTTCTTTGACCAACACATCTAAAGTAGGTAACCCTTTATAGCAGTTCTGATTTTTAATTATATGCAGATATTTCCTTGTTTGTCTCTTCTTCTTGACTATAAGCAGCTTATAGTCAAATATGACATCTATCTTTCTTCCAGTCTAGCCTCAATGCCTGGCACAGAATAAGTGCTCGTAAATGTTTGATGAACAAATATTTGATGAACAAATAATGAGAATGGTTCTTAAATTTCAAATCCTACCCTGATTTTTTCCAGAGTTTTCATCTCATATCTCAAGTTCTATATTGGCCATTTACATATAGATGTCCCTTTTCTAACTTGTTATATATCCAAAATTATCTTACCTCAAAAAACTGTTCTCTTCTCCTCATGATAACCTTATGTGTCAAAGTTATAATAACCTCATCTAGGCTTGAAATCTACAAATTGTTATTAACTCTTCTCCATTGCCCACTTGCCTCCCACCAAAAACCTTTAATCTTTCTTCTGGGATATTACTTAAAGATTTCCTCTTCTTCATGTCCCATAGTTGCCACCATGGTCTAGAATGTTATTACTGATAGCCTAGTTCACTAAGTGATCTCCAAATTTTTTTTTATCCTATAGCCCACCCAACATTCTGATAAATAAACACTCATCTTCAAAATATATACATATATATGTAGATTAGATACATGTAGTGCAATAATAATATGTTGCTACTTCCCATTCTACTTCCTCTATTTCTGTAATCTTGATATACTTTATAGTTCCTAAAATATATCAAGAAAGTTGCATCTCTGCATCTTTGCAAGTGTTCTCTCTTCCTTAAAATTCTCATTTCGCCTACCCATTCTAAGGGTTTCTGTTTAAAATATCAAATTTCTCAAAGCATCTGGTGGTTCAGTTAGTTAAGAATCTGACTCTTGATTTCAGCTCAAGTCTTAATCTCACAGTTCATAAGTTCGAGCCCTATGTCAGGCTCTGCACGTCATTGAGGAGCTTGCTTGGGATTCTCTCTCTCTCCCTCTCTCTCTGCCTTTCCCCTACTCTCTCTCTCTTCTCTCATTCTCTCTCTCTCTCTCAGAAATAAATAAAGTTAAAAAAATGAAATATTACCTTCACAGTAAAACTTACTCACCCCCATTTCCCACATACACACAGGTACCAACACCACCACCGCCGCCACCACCACCACTGCCACCATCACCTTAACAAAATCAAGAAGCATTAGCCACCTCATCATCTTCCTGAAGTAATTTTTATGGACCTCTATTAGCAGGTAGAATGCTAAATGATAGGTATATGCTTATGTTTATCTCTCCCTCTGGAACACAAGTTTCCAAGCACTCACAAATAGTAAAAGTTTTCATACACTCACCCCTCACATATAAATATGTATAGTATTATATTAACATATATATTATATTATCATCTATATTATTGTATATTACTATATTATATATTATATCATATAGATGGCTATAATTTCATAGGTACATTATAAAATATGAAAACCAAAAATTAGAAAAAGGATGATATAAAACAAGACTGATTAGAAATTCTAACTTGTTGTTTCCTTCCTCCCAATATATTATTTTGTACACAGCCCTGAAATGTTTGCATGCCTTTTTGGAGATCTACGGTTTACACTAGCATAGTAGCCTCCAATTTATGTTACTCTGATAATCTCCCCCAAAAATCAGCTCTGATAGTATCCAATTGACATTTTTAGTTCTTCTTGTACAACTATCTAATTTGAAATTAACAAAGAAACCTTCAATGATTTTTTACATTTTAATTTTTAAAAAAATTTAATGCTTATTTTTGAGAGTGAGAGAGAACACACTTGAGCAGGAAAGGGTAGAGAGAAGGAAAGAGAGAGAATCTCAAGTAGGTTCCACACTGTCAGTGTGGAGCCCAACCCAGGGCTCAAACTCATGAACTGCAAGATCATGACCTGAACAGAAGTCAGTTGCTTAACCAACTGAGCCACCTAGGCTCCCCTTCAATAATTATTTTTATACAACAATAATATCTGAGTGACCAAAATATACCAGAAACTTTTCTGAGCCCTAGAATTACAGTGGTGAGTAAAAAAGAGAAGGTCCCTATTCTTCTTTTGGCAGGGGGGACTTATATTTTTATTTCTTTGGGGGTAAATACCAAGCAGTAAAATTTCTGGGTCATATGGTAAACATATATTTAACTTTATAAGAAACTGCCAAACTGTTTCTTAAAGTAACTGTCCCATTTTGCAGAAGATATGCAGTCTATTGTATGTAGTAAGAAAATAAGAGACTTTAGAATTAGAAAGATATGGATTCAAATCTAAGGTTGAACACATACAAGGTCTGGGATTTAGACAGAGAACTTGATCACTCAGTTTGTTTATTGATCTGTAAAATAAGATTAATAAGTCTCTTCCCCACAAAATTCTCCTCTCTATAGGGGGCTTATGAGAATTAATAATGTATAAAGTTTCTAACATAATTCCCTGTTTGTGTGTTCACTGAAATACCACTTTTAATTTCCTTCAAGTATTTTTAATTGCATTTAGAACTTTGCCAACTGGTCCAAGAGGCCTAACTTTAGGCCTATTTAGGCTTTTGACATACCTTCCTCACAAAAATTAATTATTTCAAGCTTTTCATTTAAATTGAGAGAAATGAAATTCTTCCTTTCACTAAAAAAATTAGAGCCCATCATATAATTATTAATTGGCTTAATTTCTTTTTAAAAATTTTAATGTTTATTTTTTATTAATAGTTTATTGCCAAGTTGGTTTCCATATAACTCCCAGTGCTCTTCCCCAAAAGTGCCCCCCTCCATGAACATCACCCCCTTCCCCTTTCCTCGTCCCTCTTCAGCCTTCAGTTTGTTTTATGGATTCAAGAGTCTCTCATGGCCTGCCTCTCTCCCTCTACCTAACTTTCTTTCCCCTCTCCCTTCCCCTTCCCATGGTCCCTTGTTAGGTTTCTCCTGTTAGACCTATGAGTGAAACCATACAGTATCTGTCCTTCTCTTCCTGACTTATTTCGCTTAGCATGACACCATCGAGGTCCATCCACGTTGCTACAAATAGCCATATTTAATTCTTTCTCATTGCCATGTAGTATTCCATTGTGTATACATACCACTTCTTCTTTATCCATTCATTGCTTGATGGACATTTAGGCTCTATCCATGATTTGGCTATTCTTGAAAGTGCTGCTATGAACATTGGGGTACATGGGCCACTATGCATCAGCACTCCAGTATTCCTTGGATAAATCCCTAGAAGTGTTATTTCTGGGTCATAGGGGAGTTCTACTGATAGTTTTTTGAGGACCCTTCATGCTGTTTTCCAGAACATCTATACCGGTTTATATTCCCACTAACAGTGTAGGAGGGTTCCCATTTCTCCACATCCTCGCCAGCATCTATACTATTGATTTATTCATTTTAGCCACTCTGACCATTGTGAGGTGGTACCTCAGTGTGGTTTTGATTTGTATTTCTCTGATAATGAGTGACGCTGATCATCATTTCATGTGCCTGTTAGCCATCTGGATGTCCTCTTTGGAGAAATGTTTATTCATGTCTTCTGCCCATTTCTTCACTGGATTACTCATTTCTCAGATGTGGAGATTGGTGAGTTCCTTGTAGATTTTGGATACTAACCCTTTATTTAATATGTCATTTACAACTATGTTTTACCATTCTGTCGGTTTCCTATTAGTTTTCTTGATTGTTTCCTTTGCAGTGCAGAAGCTTTTTATCTTGATTAGGTCCCATTAGTTCACTTTTGCTCTTGATTCTCTTACCTTTGAAGATGTATTACATAGGAAATTGCTGTGATTGAGGGCAAGGAGGCTTGTCCTGCTTTCTCCTCTAGGGTTTTTATGGTTTCCTGTCTCACATTTAGGTCCTTCCTCAATTTTTAGTGTATTTTTGTGTATGGTGTAAGACAGTGGTCTAGTTTCATTCTTTGCATGTTGCTGTCCAGCTCTCCCAGCACCACTTGTTTAAGAGGCTGTCTTTTTTCCACTGGATACTCTTTCATGCTTTTTCAAAGTTTAATTGGCCATCCATTTGTGGTTCCAGTTCTGAGTTCTCTATTCTATTCCAATGGTCTATGTGTCTCTTTTTGTGCCAATACCATACTGTCTTGATGATGACCACTTTGTAGTATAGGCTAAAGTCTGGGATTGTGATGCCTCTCATTTTGGTTTTCTTCTTCACTATTACTTTGGCTATTGTGGTTCCATACGAATATTAGGATATTTTGTTCTAGCTTTGAGAAGAATGCTGGTGCAATTTTAATTAGGATTGCACTGAATGTGTAGATTGCTTTGGGTCATAATGACATTTTAACAATGTTTATTCTTCTGATCCATGAGCATGGAATGTTTTTCCTTTTTTAATATCTTCAATTTCCTTCATAAGCTTTCTATAGTTTTCATCATACAGGTCTTTTACATCTTTGGTAAGGTTTATTTTGAGGTATTTAATGGTTTTTTTTGCAACTGTGAATGTGATCAGTTTCTTGATTTCTCTTTTTGTTGCTTCATTATTGGTGTATAAAAATGCAACCGATTTCTGTACATTGATTCTGTACCCTGCGACTTTGCTGAATTCATGGATCAGATATAGAAGGCTTCTGGTGGAGTCAGTCAGTTTTTCCATGTAGAGTATCATGTCATCTGCAAAAAGTGAAAGTTTGACTTCTTATTTGCCAATTCTGATGCCGTTTATGTTCTTTTGTTGTCTGATTTCTGAAGGTAGGACTTCCAGCACTAAATTAAGTAACAGTGGTGAGAGTGGACATCCTTGACGTGTTCCTGATCTCAGGGGGAAAGTTCTCAGTTTTTCCCCATTGAGGACGATATTAGCTATGGGCTTTTCATAAATTGCTTTTATGACTTTTAAGTAAGTTTTTTCTATCTCGACTTTCTCGAAGGCTTTTTTAAGAAAGGATGTTGTATTTTCTCAAATGCTTTATCTGCATCTATCGACAGGATCATATGGTTTTTATTTTTTCTTTTGTTATAGTGATGTATCACATTGATGGATTTTTTAATATTGAACCAGCCCTGTAACCTAGGAATGAATCCCACTTGATCATGATGGATAACTCTTTCTATATGCTGATGAATTCGATTTGCTAGTATCTTGTTGAGTATTTTTGCATCTGTACTCATTAAGGATGTTGATTTGTAGTTCTTCTTTTTCCTTGGGTCTCTGTCTGGTTTGGGAATCAATGTGATCCTGGCATCATAGACTATGTTTGGAAATTGCAATTTCAACAAATTAGGAAAAGCATAAATTAAAAATCTAACAGTGCACCTAAGGAAACTAGAAGGAGAGCAACAAGATCACCCCAAACGCAGCAGAAGAAGACAAATAATCAAGATCAGGGGAGAAATAAACAATATAGAATCAAAAAAAAAAAAGCAGTAGAACAGAGTAGTGAAACCAAGAGTGGTTTTTTGAAAAAAAAAAATTGATAAACCTCTTGCCAGGCTCCTCAGAATGAAGAGATGGAACACCCAAATAAACAAAATAATGAATGAAAATAGATCTATTACAACCAATCCCTCAGAAATACAAGCAATCATCAGAGATTACTATGAAAAATTATATGCTAACAAACTGGACAATCTAGAAGAAATGGACAAATTCCTAAACACACAGGCACTACCAAAATTCAAATGGGAAGAGATAGAAAATCTGAGCAGACCCATAACCAGTGAGGAAACAGAATCAGTTATCAAAAATCTCCCAACAAAAAAGAGCCCAGGGCCGGATGGCTTCCAGGGGAATTCTACCAAACATTTAAAGCAGAGTTACCCATCCTTCTCAAACTATTCCAAAAAAATAAATACAGAAGGAAAACTTCCGAACTCATTCCAATTGACTTAATTTCAGTGCTGTGGATACTGAAGATATTGGGAGGCGAAAGAAGGGAGAGAGAGACAAGGAAATTGCCAGTTGGTAGTCAGAACACATACATTTATTAAGTTCAACATCTTACCTGGGCATGATTCATGATGCCCCAAAATAATTATAATAATGTCAAAGACCACTGATCAGTGGTCACCACAATAAATATAATAATAATGAGAATGTTTGAAATATTGCAAGAATTACCAAAACCTGACACAAAAACACAAAGTGAACAATATTTATTGAAAAAACAGGTGCTTATAGAACTGCTCTACACAGGATTGCCACAATCTTTTAACTTGTAAAAAAATTTTGTATCTATGAAGCACAATGAAATGAGACATGCCTGTAAATAGTTGATTGATCAAATCAGGAAACTGATGCCTAAATTGCATCCTTGTATACTCCTACTACTTTCGAGATGTAAAGCTATCAGTTAAATTACTTCAAGGATAGATCTCACAAAATCTTACTGATTTTACCTTCTTTTTCAGCAGTTATGGTATTTCTCATAGAATACAATTTATAGGGAAATATTCTTTCATTCTTGAATTCAGAAAATATTAAAATATGGTATTTTTACATAAAGTTCATATATATCACTATACCATGCTTACTAAAGTTAGTCCCATGAAAACAGGATGAATTATGATTTTAAAATTTTGAAATTTTTATTGCACACACTAAAACGTTCACATACACATGAAAGTAGAATAATATAATCAATTCCATGTAGCTATCATCAAGTATCCACAATTATTAACATATTAACACTTTTCCAATTATGTTTCATTTATCTCATTCATTTTCTTTAGACTGGAATATTTTTGAAAAATTTATTATATTATATTCATAAATAGTTCAGTATGCATTCTAAACAGTTGAAGAGATATAAAAATATTTTTAAGGGTGAAGAGATTGTTCTGAGGATTGTACTAAAATTACCAAATCTTTTTTTTTACAATATTACAACCTTAATAATACCACTTTGCTTTCCTCTACTCTAAAGATATAAATAAACATATAAATTAGATGTTTGTAGTGGATGAAAGGGAGTGCATGTGAAACATAAAAAGTATTCTACTTTCTCAGTTATGGCCTTTGAAATATTGCAGGAACCATGTTTTGATTTAAAAAACTGCACTGTGATTTCAATGTGATGGATTACTATAATAATCAAATTGAAAGTATACATATTTTTTTCACTTGAATGTCTTTTTAACTCTATGATATTTTTGGATGTCTTAAGTAAAGTGTGGAATGGGTTATCCAGGCTCATACCACAATATAGCTCATCAACTTATTTTAATAAGGCAATGTTTCTCGAAATGTTAGAGCCTAATGGCTTTAGTAATTTGAATCCACTGTTTCACAAGTGACTGTGATTATTATTCCCCCCTAAAGTGATCAGAAAGTATAACAGAGGTGTTAATGTAGATGTTTAGACACCTATTTACTTTATTCAGTTTACTAAGCATTGTCCATACAAATGGTAATCACTGGTTTATAAATGATAGTAAGTTACGTTTTGTTGTATTTTGAAAGTTGCAGTTTAATAAGACAGCAGTTTGAGCAATACATCTTAAAACTTAAAGCAACACTGTTAAAACTTAACAGGAATATAATGAGAATTGTTAGGGAAATGCATTTTTCTCATAACAAAATTTGAATACTTCTGTTACATAAACCTGAATTAGACATGTATAAGACATAAAATGTAAGGGTTAAAATTTTATTAATTTATCCATTATACATATACATTCAAAGTCTATATTGTTTACACTAGTATCCTTACAATTGGTGTGAAGTTGTATAGATAGATATACACATCCTCTCTAGTACCCTAAGTCCCTGAAGGCAACATTGGCTCTAACCAACTAGGGTAAAATGTGCCTGACTGGCCGTCAGTTCTCTTTGTAGGTTAGGATTCAGTAAACTCCCATTATGTAATCTTCTAGGTTGAACCAAATAAAAACTTCCCTAGAGGAAGTTGAAGCAGAACTATAAGTCTGTCTTTCAGTGATCTTTGCTCTGGTATCTTCCTTCACATTAATAAATACTGCCTCTTTGTATATTTTGGTTTTGCAGATATTCTTCCAATAAATTGTTCGGGTTTGTAATTTCATTTGATGTCATTAATTTGTATCAAAAATTGGATGTATTACTTTTTAAAAAAATAGTTTATTGTCAAATTGGTTTCCATATAACACCCAGTGCTCTTCCCCACAAGGGCCCTCCTCCATTACCACCACCTCTTTTCCCCTCCCCCTCCACCTTCAACCCTCAGTTCCTTTTCAGTATTCAATAGTCTCTCAGGTTTTGCATCCCTCTCTCTCCTCAACTCTCTTTCCCTCTTCCCCTCCCCATGGTCCTCCATTAGGATTCTCCTAGTCTCCTGTTAGACCAATGAGTGCAAACATATGGTATCTGTCCTTCTCTGCCTGACTTATTTCGCTTAGCATGACACCCTCGAGGTCCATCCACCTTAGTAGAAATGGCCAGATTTCATTCTTTCTCATTGCCATGTAACACTTCATTGTATATATATACCATATCTTCTTGATCCATTCAGCGGGTGATGGACATTAGGCTCTTTCCATGATTTGGCTATTGTTGACAGTGTGGCTATGAACATTGGGGTACATGTGCTCCTATGCATCAGCACTTCTGGATCCCTTGGGTAAATCCCTAGAAGTGCTATTGTTGGGTCATAAGGGAGTCTTTTGACAGTTTTTTTGCGGAAGCGCCACACTGTTTTCCAGAGTGGCTACACCAGGTTACATTCCCACCAACAGTGTAGGAGGGTGCCCGTCTGTCCACACTCTCGCCAGCATGGATAGTCCCGATTTATTCATCATAGCCACCCTAACTGGCATGAGGTGGTATTTCAGTGTGGTTTTCACTTGTATTTCCCTGATGTTGAGTGATGTTGAGCATCATTTCATGTGCCTGTAGGCCATCTGGATGTCTTCTTTGGAGAAGTGTCTATTCATGTTTTCTGTCCATTTTTTCACTGGGTTATTTGTTTTTCAGGTGTGGAGTTTGGTGAGTTACTTGTAGATTTTGGATACGAGTCTTCTATTGGATACGTCTTTTACAAATTTCTTTTCCCATTCTGTTCTTTGCCTATTAGTTTTCTTGATTGTTTCCTTTGTAGTGCAGAAGCTTTTGATCTTGATGAGGTCCCAAAAGTTCATTTTTGCTTTCATTTCCCTTGCCTTTGGGGATGTGTCCAGAAGGAAAGTGTTGTGGTTGAGGTCAAGGAGGTTGTTTCCTACTTTCTCCTCGAGGGTTCTGATGGTTTCCTGTCTCACATGCAGGCCCCTTCAGCCATTTTGAATTGATTTTTGTGTATGGTGTAAAAATGTGGTCTAGTTTCATTCTTCTGCATGTTGCTGTCCAGGTCTCACAGTACCACCTGCTAAAGACGCTGTCTTTTTTCCATCCCATACTCTTTCCTGCTTTGTCAAAAATTAATTGGCCATACATTTCATTCCTGGGTTACAGGGCTGGTTCAATATCTCAAATCCATCAATGTGATATATCACATTAACAAAAGAAAGGATACAAACCATATGATCCTGTTGGTAGATGCAGAAAAAGCATTAGAAAAATACAGAACCTATTCTTAATTAAAAAAATAAAACCCTTGAGAAAGTCGGAATAGAAGGAACTTACCTAAACATTATAAAAGCAGTTTATGAAAAGCCCACAGCTAATATCATCCTCAATGGGGAAACACTGAGAGCTTTCTCCCTGAGATCAGGAACACGACAGGGGTGTCCACTCTCAACACTGTTGTTTAACATAGTGCTGGAAGTCCTAGTATCTGCAATCAGACAACAAAAAGAAATAAAAGGCATCAGAATTGCCAAAGAAGAAATCAAACTTTCACTTTTCGCAGATGACATGATACTCTACATGGAAAGCCCGATCGACTCCACCAGAAGCCTTCTAGAACTGATCAATGAATTCAGTAAAGTTGCAGGGTACAACATCAATGTACAGAAATGGGTTGCATTTCTATACACCAATAATGAAGCAGGGGAAAGAGAAATCAAGAAACGGATCCCGTTCATAATTGCACAAAAAAACATAAAATACCTAGGTGTAAACCTAACCAAGGATGTAAAAGATCTATTTGATGAAAACTATAGAAAACTTATGAAAGAGATTGAAGAAGACACCAAGAAATGGAAAAACATTCCATGCTCATGGATTGGAAGAATAAACTGTGAAAATGTCATTATTACCCAAAGCAATCTACACATTCAATGTAATCCCCATAAAAATTGCACCAGCTTTCTTCATAAAGCTAGAACAAGCTATCCTCAAATTCGAATGGAACCACAAAAGACCCTGAATAGCTAAAGTAATATTGAAGAAGAAAACCAAAACGGAAGGCATCACAATCCCAAACTTTTGCCTCTACTACAAAGCTGTCATCATTGAGACAGTATGGTATTGGCACAAAAACAGACACATAGACCAATGGAATAGAATAGAGAACCCAGAACTGGGCCCACAAATGTACAGCCAATTAATTTTTGTCAAAGCAGGAAAGAGTATCCAATGGATGTATTCCTATCCTCTTACAGACTTACCTTAGGCTTTTATTTTCCATTTCATTGTGTGAAATTGATTAAGCAGAGTTATTTTTCAAAGTGTAAAAGTTTTATTTGGAAAATTCCTTTAAAATGAGTTATTTATTGGTGCACCTCGGTAGTTCAGTTAGTTAAGCATACAACTTCAGTTCGGGTCATGATCTCATGTTTGATGGGTTGAAGTCCCGGATTGGGCTCTGTGCTGACAGCTGGAGCCTGGTTTGGATTCTGTGTCTCCAACTCTGTCTCTCACTCTCTCTGCCCCACCCCTACTCATGCTCTGTCTCTCTCTGACTCAGAAATAAATAAACATTAATTTTTTTCCAGAACTGGACCCACAAATATATGGCCAATTAATTTTTGACAAAGCAGGAAAGAGTATCCAATGGAAAAAAGACAGCCTCTTTAACAGGTGTTGCTGGGAGAACTGGACAGCAACATACAAAAGAATGAAACTAGACCACTTTCTTACACCATAAACAAAAGTAAACTCAAAATGGATGAAGGACCTGAGTGTGAGACAGGAAACCATCAAAACCCTGGAGGAGAAAGTAGGAAACAGACTCCTTGACCTCAACCACAGCAATTTCCTACTCGACACATCCACAAAGGCAAGGGAATCAAGTACAAAAATAAACTATTGGGATTTCATCAAGATAAAAAGCTTCTGTATGGCAAAGGAAACAATCAAGAAAACTAATAGGCAACATATGGGATGAAGAAAGATAGTTGAAAATGACATATCGGATTAAGGGCTAGTATCCGAAATCTACAAGAAACTCACCAAACTCCACATCTGAAAAACAAATAATCCAGTGAAGAAATGGGCAGAAGACATGAATAGACACTTCTCCAAGGAGGACATCCAGATGGACAATAGGCACAAGAATCGATGCTCAGCATCACTCATCGTCGGAAACACAAATCAAAACCACACAGATACCACCTCACACCAATCAGAGTGGCTAAAATGAACAAATCAAGAGACTATAGATGCTGGCGAGGATATGGAGAGATGGGCACCCTCTTACACTGTTTGTGGGAATGTAAACTGGTACCGCTTCTCTGGAAAACAATGTGGAAGTTCCTCAAAAAACTATCAATAGAAGTCTCCTGTGACCCAGCAATAGCACTGCTGGGGATTTACCCAAGGATACAGGAGTGCTGATGCATAAGGGCACATGTGTCCCAATGTCCACAGCAGCACTTTCTACAATAGCCAAATCATGGAAAGAGCTTAAAGGTCCATCAAGTGATGAATGAATCGAGAAGATGTGGTTTATCTATACAATGGAATACTACAAGGCAATGAGAAAAAATGAAATCTGGCCATTTGTAGCAAAGTGGATGGTCCTCGAGGGTGTCATACTAAGTGAAATAGGTCAGGTGTTGAAGGACTGATACCATATGTCACCATAGGTCTAAGAGGAGAAACCTAACAAAGGACCATGGGAAGGGGAAGGGGGGGATATGAATTTAGGAGAAAGAGGGAGGCAAATCATGAGACTCTTGAATACTGAGAACAAACTGAAGGTTGAAGGGTGAGGGGGAAAGGGGAAGGGGTGTGATAGTCATAGATGAAGGCACTTGTGGCAAGAGCACTGGATGTTGTATGGAAACCAATTTGACAATAAACTATAAATAAAAAAAATAAAAAACCATCAGGATAATGCAAACTAAGAAAAAATTTTAATGAATTCTTTATTACAGATTCTAGAATTGCCAATCTACAGCAATTCCTAGAATTTAATTCCCCCCAAATTTCTTCCACTAAAGTGAATTATGGGTTACTGGCATATTTGTTTTTCTAGCATAGCAAATGGGAAAAAAATAAAGTGGATTTCAACTTCAAATTTGGACAAAAATTATTTAATCTGGTGCCCTGAAATTCAATCTTCAAACAAAAGTACTTTGGGTGAAACAAAAATTAAGAACTATATTTTCCCTCCTCATTTTTCAAGCTCTTGAATATGGTTTTTCTTTTGAAATATTATGAGACTCTACTTTCTGGGTAATGCTTACCATGAAAATTTAAAACACAAATGGTATATCCGAGATAAAAATAAAGAACTCAATAACAGTCTGTTAGAGAATTAGATTTTATGGTTTTATGAGAACAATTAGAAAAGTCAACCATCAGGCTATCTAAGTTACAGGCAAGACAGGGCTGAAAAAATGTTTTTCAGTAGATCTTTTGATCTATATGTTTTAGGTCACATGCCTTCTATGCATAATGATGTTAGATATTTTTGAAAGATAGGCAAGAAAATGGAGAGTCATTATTAATATGGAAAGGCAAGGCCATGATAGGTTTATCTTGTGACTAGTTGTACAACCTAAGTCAGTCACCTGTCTCCACTTCACCTCTTTTTTTTTTTATCAAGAAATTGGGAACAACATCTATAATTGTGATGGCAAGATAAATGTAACACATGAACAAGTGTCATGAGATAGCAAAATCCCAGCTACTTCCATTGGTGTGATGAAAATTGGGGAAATGGATATAATAGATAGCACAATGTCAGAATTGATCATGGAAGACATATTTATAGTTTCTTTTTAGTTTTTAAAAATATTTTATTTATTTTATTTATTTTTGAAAGAGAGAGAGACAGACATGATATGAGCAGAGGAAAGGCAGTGAGAGACAGAGACACAGAATTTGAGGAAGGCTCCAGGCTCTGAACTGTCAGCACAGATTGTGATGCTTGGCTCGAACTCATGAACCATGAGACCATGACCTGAGCCAAAATAGAATGCCCAACCAACTGAGACACCCATTCACCCCCTATAATTTATTTTTTAAGTATAAGATAAAATAGTTAAGAAAAGTCTTTAAGGTGATGATTTCAAAAGAAATTACTATCTTTTTTTTTTTTTATCAAAACAGCAATCACAATAACAAGAAACTGGAGGACACAGAATATTGGTTTTGGGATTGCCTACATGGTTCAGTAGGTTAAGCATCTGACTTCAGCTTAGGTCATGATCTCATGGTTTATGAGTTCTAGCCCTGCATCACTCATTGGTGAGCTCAAGCCACATTTCAGGTGAGCTGTAGCCCCACTTCAGATAAGCTGAAGCCCAACACCAGACTTCAAACTCTCTCTTTATTTCTTTTTCCCTTTCTCCCTCTTTCACTGCACCTCTTGGGATTATCTCTCTCTCTATCTGCCCCTCACTCACGGTATCTTTCTTTCAAAACAAAACAAAACAAAATATTGGTTTTTTGGAGAAGATTTTCTTGACAGTAGCACTATCCACTACATTTAGTTGGTCTTTGGGTAACCAAACATACTAAGTTCCTCATAATTTT
This sequence comes from Helogale parvula, assembly GCA_004023845.1. NCBI lineage: Eukaryota > Metazoa > Chordata > Mammalia > Carnivora > Herpestidae > Helogale > Helogale parvula. The sequence goes on from PJEM01005908.1 coordinate 52,399, forward strand.
CTTAGTTTTAACACTGAAAGTCCAACATTTTAGTAAATTCTTCAGTCCTGGTGAAAATGGGCCTGGGTCTGCCTATTTGGTATCCATGACATTGGCTATGAATTTATCAAGATATGCAGTTAAGAATGGAAATTCACAAGGCTTTCCACTTTCATAGTTAAAACTGTAATTTTATTCCTTGTCATGAAGCTGCACTGATAATTAAATGTCATTTTCATAATTTTGTATTAAATGTATTTTCTGGGTAAGTAGGCACAGTACATCTTGTGATCTATAGTGGATGTTTCCAGAAGCGCTGGAAGGGGAGTATACCATACAAAACTAACATAGAAACAGAGATCTGAAGAGAATGAAAAACAACGCTAATGGTAAAATGCTTTTATAAGATAAAAAGATATAAAAGTACATATTCTGCAAATATAAGAAACTAACCACAAGATATTTGAAAGCTTTTTTTTTGCTTAAGCAAGAGACTGTTTTGGAGGATACAGTCTGTCCTTTAAAGAATTAGAACCTAAGAAGTTCATAGTATAGTTATCTCCTGTAGGAGGAAGGAGTATTTTCATGGGATATGAAGTGGTTATTCACTAAGAAGTTAATGCATAAATTAGTGCTAAAGTGGTAGGTCATAGGGTAGTAAGTATATCTAAAACTAGAAGCTGAATATAGAACAGAAATGTTCTTTCCATCACTATTCTCTTTCTTCATTTTAAATGAATCTATTGCCTACTATTTAAAAAAAAAAAGGAGGTCAAGGATTGGGGAAGGGGTAGCAGATAAGAGGACCCTAGACTCACCTTGTTCCAGAGTGCAACTAGATAACTATCAAATCATCTTAAATACCCGAGAAATTGATGTGAAGACTAGCAGAATAAACTCCACCACTAATGGTAGAGAGAAGACCACACAGAAGGTGAAGACCTTGTTTAGGAGAGAAACTAATCATGGCTGCTGTCGTGGGGAACAAGACAGTAATAGTGGGGAAGGGTGAGAGACAGACTTAAAACACACAGGGAAGTGTATAAGGAAGACAAATCTCCATAACAATTGGCTTGAAATCAAGAAGGGTCAAATTTCATGACTTCTGCCAACCTGCAAGACTTACAGCCTAAAGTTATAAGGGTCAGAAGGCTTGCCTGGGATAGAACCTGGGAGGCATTGTACTGTTCTTAGAGAGAAGACTGACAAACAACCTTTGGACATACAGCTTGAGAACAGCAATCAGAAGAGCACCTGAGGCACACAGCAGAGTGGATATTCACTTATTTTTTAGTATAACCAAAAGGGATAGCATTCGTGGAAAGATTCCTCCAGGAACAAAGGAACTAACCAGTGCCATTTCCTTCCCATGACCCACAGCATAAGCACAGGGACACTTTCAAGAACCAGCACAACCCAGACACTTACTTCCTAACTTGCTTACACCAAGCCCTGCCCAAGTGGAACTGCCATTCCCTTTCATGCTTGCCTTAGTCACAGCATGGTGGCACCCCTTGTCCAAAGGAATAGCCCAAACCCCTGCCAGCACCATGTCTCTGGATGTGAGAGTTTTGCAGATACTCAGTTCTGGCAGTGTGGTGGCAAATTTCATTTCACATACAGACCAAAGTACACCTAGTTAAAATGCACTACATTCAGTCTGGGAATCAAACACTGTCCAAAGAAGGGAAAAAGTGTCACTGCAGACAACTGGCCTGAAGGGTAAAGTGGCCAGGACACAATAGCAGACCACATACCACACATGTAGGGGTTATTACTGGACATGAAAGGCCCTAAGAAAGTGAGGACACAGCATGGGAGGGCACTATATGACCTGTTCTTCATAAATTCATTACCCTTAAGAAGAAAAGATATAGCCCACTTTCCTGATACAGAAAAACAGGCACAGAGACTTAGACAAAATGAGAAGACAGTGAAGTTTATCCCAAATGAAAGAACAGGACAAGACCACAGCCAGAGAGCTAAGCAAAACAGATATAACTAACATGCCTAATACAGAATTTAAAACAGTGAACTTAAGGATACACACTGGGCTTGATAAGAGAGTAGAAGACATGAGTGAGACACTTAACACAGATACAAGGAATAATATAACAAAGATAAAGGATACAATAAACAAAATGAGAAACATGCTTGATGGAATGAACAGCAGGATGGAAGAAGCAGAGGAACAAATTAGTGACTTACAACACAAAGCAATGGAAAGTAATCAAACTGAACAAAAGACAAAAATAATTATATAAAATGAGCATAGATGTAGGGAATTCAATGACTTCATCAAATGTTAATAACATTCATATTAGAGACATCTCAGAAGAAAAAGAAAAAAGGGACAGAAACAATAAATCAAAAACAACTAATAAATATCCAAAGAATAAAGAGAAAGAACTCTAAATATGTCACTAAAGAAAGTCAGAAAACCATGAATTAGAGAAAAACAAGAAAGGATGATACAAAATATTCACAAATAATAAAATGATAATAAATACATATCCATCAATGATTGCTTTGAATGCAAATGGACTAAATGCTCCAATTAAAAGACATAGAGTGACAGAATGGATAAAACAATAAGAATCATCTCTAATCTGCCTGTAGGAGACTCATTTTATACCTAAAGAGACCTAAAGATTGAAAGTGAGGGGATTGAGAAACATCTATCATTCAAATGGATGCCAAAACTTATTTCGGTTAGCATGACACCCTCAAGGTCCATCCACTTTCCTACAAATGGCCAGATTTCATTCTTTCTCATTGCCATGTAGTACTCCATTGTGTATATATACCACATCTTCTTGATCCACTCATCAGGTGATGGACGTTTAGGCTTTTTCCATGTTTTGGCTATTGTTGACATTGCTGCTATCAACATTGGGGTACATGTGCAAATAATTGCATATGTTAAAAAAGTTTAAAAAAAGATGACTAAAGGGTAAATGTTACTTATGGGAAGAATTGGAAATACTCTGTATACAGTATATGCATTATACCTTTGTTATTTGAAAGACTTAGATTAGTTGAAAAATTATATTGTAATTCTTGGAAAACCAATAAAAATTTTAAGAAGTATAATTTAAAAAATGGATGCCAAAAGAAAGTCTGAGTAGCAATACTTATATCATACAAAATAGACTTTATAACAATAGACAAAGAAGGACACTATATAATGATAGTAATAAAGGGGACAATCCAACAAGAAGATATAACAATTGTAAATGCTCATGTACCAAACATCAAGCACCCAAATATATAAAACAGTTAATACTAAACATAAAATAACTAATCAATAATATTACAATAATAGTAGAGGACTTTAACACCCCCAATTACATTAAGGGACCAATCTAAACAGAAAATCAACAAAGAAACAAGGGCTTTGAATGACACACCGGACCAGATGGTTTTACCAGATACATTCAGCACGTAACATCCTAAAACAACAGAATACACATTTTTTTCAAGTGCACATGAAACATTCCCCAGAATAGGTCATATATTAGGCCAAAAATTAAGCCTTAACAAATTCAAGAAGACTGAAGTCATACCATGCATTTTTTTTCTGATCACATACTATGAAACTTGAAGTCAACCACAGGTAAAACTCTGGAAAGACCACAAATCCATGTAGGCTAAAGAATCACTACTAAACATGAATGGGTCAACCAGGAAATAAAAGGAAAGATAAAAAGTACATGGAAACAAATGAAAATGAAAAAAAAATCCACAACTTTTGGGATGCAGCAAAAGAGTTTGTAAGAGGGAAGTCTATAGCAATACAGGTTTATCTTGAGAAGCAAGAAAAATGTCAAATAAACAACCTTAACTTTTACCTAAAGAAGTTAGAAAAACAAAAATAAATAAAACCTAAAACCAGCATAATAAAGTAAACAATGAAGGTTAGAGCAGAAATAAATAATATAGAATTGAAAGAAACAATAGAACAGCCCAATGAAACTAGGAGATGGTTCTTTGAAAAACTCAGTAAAATTGATAAACCTTCAGCCACTTATCAATAAAAAAAGAGAAAAAACTCAAATAAAAAAATCGCAAATCATAGAGAAGAACAACCAACACAACGTAAATACAATTATAAAATATTATGAAAAACTATATGCCAAAATAGAAGAAATGAATTAGTTCCTAGAAGCATATAAACTATCAAAACTTTAACAGGAAGAAATAGAAAGTTTGAACAGACAATTACTAGCAAGGAAATTGACTCCTAAACCAGATAAAGATTCCACTGGAAAATAAAAAGTACAGGCAAGTATCTCTGATGAACATAAATGCAAAAATTCTCAACAAAATACTAGCAAAACAACACATTTTAAAAAAATCATTCACCAGTATCAAGTGGGATTTATTTCTGGGTTGTATAGGTGGTTTAATATTTGCAGATCAATTAACATGCTACATCACATCAATAACAGAAAATATAAGAAACATATGAATGTTTCGATAAATGCAGAAAAAGTATTTGATAAAATACAACATCATTCATGTTAAAAACTTTCAACAAAGTATATTTAAAGGGAGTATGCCTCAACATAATAAAGGCCTTATATGAAAAACCCACAGAAAACCCCACAGGAACATCATACTCAATGCAGAAAAAGTGAGAACTTTTCCCCTAAGGTCAGGAGCAAGACAAGAATGGCCACTCTCACCACTTCTATTTAATATAGTATTGGATGTCCTAGTCACAGGAATCAGAAAACAGAAAGTACTAAAAGATATCTAAATCAGTAAAGAAGTAAAACTTTCCCTATTTGCAGATAACATGATACCATTATAGAAAACCTGAAAGGTTGCATACAAATCTGCTAGCACTGATAAATGAATTCAGTAATGTTGCAGAATACAAAATCAATGTACAGAAATATTTTTGCACTTTTATTGAATATATTGCATTTTTATACTCCAGTAATGAAGCAGCAGAAAGAGAAAATAAGACAACAATCTCATTTACTATTGCACCAAAAAGATACATAGGATACATAGGATTAAAACCAAACAAAGAGGTGAAAGATCTACACTCTGAAAACTAATAAACACTGATGAAAGTAACTGAAGAGAACACAAAAAAAATGGAAAGACATTCTACGTTCATGGATTGAAAGAACAGATGCTGTTAAAGTGTTTATACTACCCTAAACAATGTACACATTTAATGAAATTCCTATCAAAATACCAACCGCGTTTTCACAGAGCTAGAAAAATTAATTCTAAAATACGTATGGAATCACAGAAGACCCTGAAGAGTTAAAGCAATCTTGAAAAAGGAAAGAAAAGCTGGAGGCATCGCAATTCTGGGCTTCAAGATATATTACAAAGGTGTAATACAAATTACAAAGGTGTAGTGATCGGAGGAGTTAAGATGGCAGAGAAGTAATGGGAATGGGACTTTCCTCATCCCTCAAACAGAGCTATATTGAGGTCAAGTCACTTGCAACATCCAGAAAATTGATCTGCAGAGTGGCAGAAGGATCCCCAGTTGAAGGGAGATAGGTTGGCAGAATGGAGGGGCATGTATGCAAATTGGGGGAGAAAAAACAGCATAGCCATGGAAGGAAGGGAACCCTTTATGTGGAGAGACAAAGAGAGAAAGAGAGAGGGGTTGTGAAAGTGTGGCATCAAGTTAGCACAGAGGAAAACCTCTCTGGACCATGGACAGGAAATGAGAAGAACAGAGAGTGCCAGTTCTTTTTTGCTAACAACCTTTGGAGCTGAAACTCAGCAGTTTCAGAAGTGCACAACTTTCTCCAGAGTGGAGCTGCGGCACACACTCCTGGGAAGGAGGGAGCTGGACCCAGACTGCATAGCACGGTGTAGTTATCTCCAGGGAGAGAACAGTCCCCTTCCAGGAGTACTTTGGGAGAGGGGCTATTGCTTCCCCCAAGGACAAAAGACCCCGCAGGTACCAGCCAAAAGCCTTTCATTAGTAAGGCAGAGAGGCTCTCTATTCTGGAGGAGGGGAGCAGATCCACTTGGTGCTGGGTTCTTTAAGAGACTTGGTTTTGAATCCTGGCTGAGTGTCATGAGGAAAGTTCAGAACTGTGGTAAGGGGCAAACTGACTCTCCTCCTCATTCTGTGAGGGTTGCCTGAACAGTTTGGGCTGATATCCCTGGTCCAGGGAGGAGAGAGTGGGGTGATGCCATTCCCCCCCCCAACACCAACAGGGTGGGACTTCAGAGAGCAACATAGTGGCCCCCAGTGGAGGCAGGACCTACTTATACCTAACTCTGCCCCTCTGTACCTGACATCTGCTTATTTACTGGAGCAAGACTGACTGACTGACTGACCTAACACAGCTGGTTTGGTTTTTCTCTTCTGGACCAGCACAGTCACCAGGCAACAACAGGCAATTTTTTCTTTTTTTATTCTTTTCTTATTCCACCCCCTTCTTTTTTTTGGTGGGGGGGGATATCAGGCTCAGAGTTTTTGATTTATTCATTGTTCTTTGTCATTTCTTATTATATATGTATATATATATATATATATATATATATATATATATATATATATATGTTTGATCAGCCTTTTTTATTCTATTCTTATTCCATAGTTTCTCTTTTCTTCTGCTTTTTTTTCTTTTTATTTCCTTTCTCTTTCCTTGAAATCAGCCTTATGGTTTTCTTATTCTCTGTTTGGTTTTCTTCTCTCCCTTTTCCTTTTGCTCTTTTTATGGGATCAGGCTTCCCTACGGCTATCTTTTCCAGGGCTACTTCAAAACACAAATCAAAGCACACCTAGTTAAAGGTCCAAACACTCTACCACTATAAGCAGGGAATAGCTCTGCAGAAGACTGACCAGTGGAAAAGAGCAGCCAAAACACAATAGCAAAATGCACACAACATACACCAGAAAACCTTCCTGAAGTGCCAGGCCCTGGATAGTGTTAAGACCACTTTTGATATAGTAGTACTCTCAGGTGCAGGACACATAAGAAGCTTATAAAATACGCAAAAGACAGAAATTTAGCCAAAATGACAAGACAGGAATTTTCCCCAAAAGAAACGTCAGGAAGAAACCACAGCCAGAAAATTTCTCAAAACAGATGTAAACAACATATCTGATCAAAAATTTAGAACAAGTCATAAGACAAATAGCTTGGCCTCAAAAAGCATAGAAGACACCAGAGAAACCCTTGCTGCATAGATCAAAGACCTAAGAACCAGTCAAGATGAACAAAACTGCGGTAATTAAGACGGTATGGTATTGGCACAAAAACAGACACAGAGACCAATGGAATAGAATTAAAAACTCATAAATAAGCCCATAACTATATAGTCAATTAATCATCAACAAAGCAGGAAAGAATTGCAATGGGAAAAGGATAGTGTCTTCAGCAAATGGTGTCAGGAAAAATGAACAGCAACATGCAGGAGAATGAAACTGGACCACGTTTTTACACCATATGCAAAAATAAATTCAAAACTGATGAAAGACCTAAATGTGAGAACTGAAACCATAAAAATACTAGAAAAGAACACGTGCAATATTTTCTTTACATTGTCTGAAACAACTTCTTTCTAGCTATGTCTCCCAAGGCAAGGGAAAAAAAAAAGCAAAAATCAAATATGTGTTAAATTCTGACTCACTTTTTGTTCTGTCCCAAACTTGTGCAATAATGCCCAAATACATTGATAATGTAACATTTATACCTGGATTCTTTGAGGGTCTTGTTGGCTTTACCCATGGCATTTTTTTTAAAGGAAAGTGGAAAGTATTAGTTCTGGAACTTGTAAATATTTGCTACCTAGGAACAGGCTCTCTGATCCTAGCTGTTATTGAAAATCAGCATGCCTATCATCTGAAATTCTCCTTTTACAATCCAACTACAAGTTTTCTGCATACAATTTGCCCACTAAATCATTGGATCTTGGCTTTCTTTAAACTATGGGAAAATCTGCATTTCTTGTCTGAGATGTAGTTACAATCTTATATAGATAGGAATAGATGCAACAGTAGAGAATATGAGCTGTAGCCATTTTTCTCACAAAGTACTAGCTATCTTCTTTAGCATGTGGAAGAGGAAGTCTTCTTGATTTTCCCATCAAATAAGTATTCAAAGCATGCATACTATATGTGGTTGGGTTTACCACTCCAAAATGCATTTTATAATGTTTTTTGCTAATTATAGATTTTATAAAATCATTTTAAAGTTATAATGTTAAAATATAAAGCCAGAAACCAATATCCATTCAAAATTCAATTAGTACTTTTTGTGAATAAAAGCAATTATATTTTATAACATAGCAAAAAAAACAGTGAAAATAGAAATTATATATTAATAACATGCATGCTCATCGGGTTTTAAGCAAGTAAAGATATTGATAAGTTTCCTATTTTGTAAAAATAGAAACTAAATTGTAAGCTTCAGAATTGCACTGGTTTTGCTTGATTAAAAGGACATGTAATAAGTCTTGTTTGTAAAGGCCATAAACCAAGTAATGAGACATATAATTAGCAAGATATAAAGTCATTGAGTTCATGCCTTTATTGATTAACAATATTCATTAATTCTCCACTGTATGTTAAGCTTAATTGTACATTCCTTTTGAAAATATTTTCAGTCAGAAAGTGAACAAAAATGGTTAAATTCAGTTACACATATCAGACAATTATGGGTTTAAAAAACAATAAAACACTGTACTTTCTACATATTCTTTAAAGGAAATTTGTGCTATCTTTGGTTATACTACTAGTGGAGAAGAAAATAAGTGAGAGTTCAGATTTGGGACACTCCAGCCATTCTTGTGACCTGATTAATCTATTTCTTATGCAACACTCACTGAAATAATTCACTCACACTAATTTTAGGCTGCTAAATTTTTCCTACTTTGTGTGTAGAAACTTATATGATTGTCACATCCATGAAGTGAGACAGAACCAAGACACTTCAACTTGAATATCAAAATTTGTAGGCACGAATTAATTTGAAATCCACTCATTTCAAAGTACTTCCAGTGTTAAAATATACATAAGTTTATGATATTGTATGATTAATGAAAAAAGCCACTGGTGACCACTTTAGGGATTTAAATACTGAGAAGAGAAAAAAAGTCCATTCTGTATTGTTATATAAGTTTTGGGATACCATTAGAAGCAGAGATTATTGAACTGACCATTCAAGAATATCAAAAAGATTTTTGAGCCAAAAGTCTGTCAAAGCATTGTAGTCAGCAGTGATTTCTTAAGCAAAAACAATAAATGTATATTTAGAATCCAAAATCATGTGTTGAATTATGGTAAGAGTTATTAAGAAAATCAGATATCCTATATTAATGTCTTAAAAATGTATTTTGCTCTGTGAAATCCTAGCTTTGTGGAGCATTTCTTAGATGAAGTTCCGTTTTAATCTATTCAGAGTGCTATAACAAAACCTCACACACTGGGTAGCTTATAAACAATTAAAATTCATTTATTATAGTTCTTATAAATCCAGCATCAAGGTGCCAGAATGGTCAGGTGAGGGCCCACTTTCACAGAGTTCTCATACCTTCACTTGGTGGAAGAAGCAAGAGATCTCTCTGGGTCCTCTTTTACAGGGACACTAATCTTATTCATGAGGGCTGCATCCTAGGACTTAAGCATCTACCAAAGACCTCGTGTACTAATACTATCACCTTGAGCATTAGGACTTCAGCATATTAATTTTAGGGGGTACATAAAAATTTAGATTATAGGAGCCATGTTTCCAGTCTTCTTGAGAGTTGATACCTTCTGAAAATAGGAAACAAATACAGCAGGATGATGAGCAGTGACAAAATCTGTTCCTTAGTTTACCATTTCTACAGTGTATTGCCAAATCTGGACCTTTAGTTAATGTGAGGAAGTCTTGTTCCCACTTGGATAGAGTAATTCATATCTAGTGATAAAAGAGGCTATTTCACCACTCCTTTTTTCATTTTTTGAAGGGAGGTCTTTACACACTGAAGCGAACTTGGAAAAATATTTTCTCGGTTAATTATATGTATTTCACCATAAAATTATTGTAAAGTGAGTGCATAAAGTAATGGGGATTTAAATAGATGTTCTAGGTCAAAAACAAGGTTATAGGCAGGGGTTGGGGTGAGAGGGTACTTTTTTATTTCACAGTAAAAAATTGTTCAAATTGGATGCTTGTATTGTTCAACTCTTATTTGTATTTGCATTCAATGTTTTGAATTTTTTCCTTTAAATCTGTGTCTCCTCAGCAAAGATGACAAAACTTTGTGGTGGTAGGTAACATAATTGTTATGGATGGAATGTTGATCTCCTCCCACCCCATTCATAGATTGAAGCCCTAACCTCCAACATGACACTATTTGGGGATGGAGTCTTTGAGAAATTATTAAGATTCGATGGGGTCATGAGGGTGAGGCTCTTGTGATGCGATTACTGCCCTTTTAAGGATATATACTGGAGAGATTGCTCTCTTTCTCTGGGTAGACACAAAGAAGAGGTCATGTGGGCATAGTGGCTACTTGTAAATCAAGAGAGGAGATCTCAGAATAACACCTACATTGTCATCACATTGATCTTGGACTTTCCAGCCTTCAGAACTGTGAGAAATAAATTTATTTTGTTTAAGCCATCCAGCCTATGGTATTTCGTTATGGCAGCCCAAAATGACTAAGACAAGGATAGTTTTAAATACTTCTTTTTTTTTTTTTTTTTAATGATGGGGACAATGATGGTATAAAGGTTTTGGTGTGCTTCTCCTTCTATAATGATACAGCATTATAGTTTTTCAGAAAATAAGAATCCTTGTATGGATTCCAAACAACTAAAAGTACCTTATAAAAATTTTGTTTTATAAAAAATAGCTTTGAGGTGTCTGGGTGGCTCAGTTGGTTAAGCGTCCAACTTCAGCTCAGGTCATGATCTCACAGTTTGTGAGTTAAGCCCCATGTCAGGTTCTGTGTTGACAGCTCATAGTCTTGGGGCTGCTTTGGATTCTATGTCTCCCTCTCTCTCTGCCCTTCCCCTGGTCATACTCTGTCTCCATCTCTCTCTCCCTCCCCCTTCTCTCTCAAAGAGAAATAAATATTAAAAATTAAAAATAAATAAATAATAGCTTTATAGCTTGATGACAATGCATATGTACATCTGCATTCAAACAGCAGGTACTTCTTCTCAGCCTGTATTTTCTTTCTAATTGAAGTAAGCAATTAAATAGTTCTTTAATAGGTCATAATCATAGACCTATTAGAAGGGATTGTAAAGGTAAAGCTGTCCAGCCAGTTCATTTCACTCCTCCAAGGAAATAAGGATGAATGAAAGAATAACTATAGTTTCAAATTTGTATAATTTTCAAATGAAATTTTAAAAATTGATAATGCAAGTAAACCAGTAAAAAATAAAGGAAAGATATAGACAGACACAAAGTTTAAAGATAATACTAGCAATATTTAGGTTTTATATTTATATTCTTAAGGAAAAATTTAATTCAACTTTGGACCCACTTATATTGGAGCTTCATAAAACATGTTTGGCCTTACCATATTTTTTAAAAGAAAGCTACTGTCATCACTTTTGAACCTACTATGAATATAATGATGAATAAACAAATTTGATAATTGATGGAACAAGGTTTTTTTTGTTAAGTTCCTTTAATAAAAGAAAATATATTTAGTAAGAAGGTATATTTTGCAAAACTTATAAGAACTACTTTCTCCATTTACTAAGCAGAAGCCACGTGCCACATGTATATCCTTTGAGAATTATTTTGATATGAGTTATTGAAAATAGCAAAATCTTATACACTAAAGGATATAAATTTGTAGTAAATCTATTATTGTCTTATAGCTGTTCATTAAAAGTGTTTTAATTCAAGGATGAATTTAGTATGTAGTTTCTGAAAAAAACGTTGCAAATTACTATCAAATGTAATTGGGCCTTTAGAATATTCTACCCTATATTACACTGTCAAAGAAATGGCATTCTGTAATCCTTATTTAATTTTCCAGCTATCTTAATAGAATGTGTTGAGTAAGCATTAAGAATTATTATTATGGGGCGCCTGGGTGGCTCAGTCGGTTAGGCCTCCGACTTCGGCTCAGGTCAGATCTCACGTTCGTGGGTTCGAGCCCCACGTCAGGCTCTGTTCTGACAGCTCAGAGCCTGGAGCCTGCTTCCAGTTCTGTCTCCTTCTCTCTCTGCCCCTCCCCCTCTCATGCTCTGTCTCTCTCTCTATTAAAAATAAATAAAACATTAAAAAATTAAAAAAAAGAATTATTATTATTACTATTATTTTTACTAGTATTATCATCACCATCATCATCATTAATTGTGTTAAAAGGAAACTTTGGGAGGCATAATTGACCTGCTGGCAGGGATTACCCACTTGAATGTGTAGTGAATCAGTTTTACTCTCAGCAGCAGATGACATTATAATCAATAGGAATTGCCCATATGCAGTTTAAAAGGCACTGTGAAAATTAAGTTCACCAGAAAGACATGGAAAGTTTTGATGATTGCAGTAAGCCACTATTCTGTGAATCTTCTACATATTTCATTGACTACAATATATAAATCAGAAGATATAGCAGTTTTTCTACATGTTTAGCAAAAACTATTAACTAGCTTTTGTGTGTGTGTGTGTGTGTGTGTGTGTTTGTGTTTGTGTGTGTGTGGTTTAAGTAAACATTCACTGAGTGTTTCTCATATTCTGCTGAGTAAATAATAAACTATGCTTTTCTATTTTTCTTAATAACCATTATCAAAAAGTTTGTCTTTTAAAAAAATTTTCCACACAACCATGGTACAGTTAAACATTCTCTGCCCTCTAGGAAATTATAGCTTAAAAGAGTACCAATATTTTAGCACTTTTATGTCTCAGCAAACCTTTATTAAAAAGTTTTTAATGTTTATTCATTTTTGAGACAGACAGAGACATAGCATGAGTGGGGGAGGTGCAGAGAGAGAGGGAGACACAATCTGAAGCAGGCTCCAGGCTCTGAGCTGACAGCACAGAGCTCAATGAGTGTCGTGTCCCGCCCCGGCTGCTCCGGCCCACAGGGAGGTGAGTCCTCCTGTGTTCTTTTCCTGAGGGAGGGAGAGAAAACAGGGCAGGAGGGAGATGCAGAGAGTGAAGACAGCACATGGAATCCGATCAGGCCTCTTCAATCCTTTATTGAGAAAACACCCTATCTTATAAAGGTTTCAAGGCGGGAAAACAAGGCAGCTGACCTAGGTCGGTTGCTAGGAAACAGGGTTAAGGGATTAAGACTGGAGTAAAAGAGGAACCAGACTAAAGTGTTTTAGCACAGAGCCTGAGGGGCTGATACTACCCTGCCTGCAGGTGGTTGATCTTTGATCTTCTGGCTTCTCCTCTGACAGGGAGTGGCGCTCCCCTGCTTATTTTGCAACTCCCCTCAGGGAGTGACATATCCTGCTAGCAAATAGCCAAGCAGCTGAGGTCTTTGCCGCTCCCCACAAATGAGGTCCTGGAACTCACAGACTGCAAGATCATGACCTGAGTCAAAGTCAGCTGCTTACTGACCCACTCAGTTGCCCCTCACCAAACCTTTTTGACTGAAGTTCCCAAAGGGCCTTGACTTGATCTTTACAGAAATAAATGTAGGCAATGGGTATAAGGGTTTGCAAAGGAACTATTCAGTATGAAGATCATTTCCAGCCTTTGATAACATTTTACCATTTTCTCCCTTATTTAAAGCTTTTAAATTATAATAAAGCTTAAAGACTGGAAAAAATAAATTATAGTCATCTTACTCATGTAAAAAAAAAAAAAAGTCCCTTTCTGGAAAGTGGGACTATCTTTTAAAATCTTAAAGACTTTGTGTATTGCTCTCATTTGGAAACAGGACACACATCAAATTAGCATATTAGTAAACCTTTACACAGAAAGGTTAGAAAGACTTGTTTGAGTGTCAAAGGAATAACCTGGAATAAATACCTAAATCAGTGATTCTCAAATGTTAATTATGATAAGATAATATGAGGTTTTATTATAAGGAGAGATTCCAAATTTTCTCAATCTCAGAAAATAAATATACTTTGGAATGTCTGGGTGGTGGAACCTGAAATCCATGTTTGTACCAAATACTCTGGGTGGTTCTGATGTACAACGTCCACTTACTGTGTCTGTATAATACTTTATGCACTAAACTTTATGTCCTTAACTTTCACTTTTCTGGCGTGACAGCAAGTGCCCTTCCTTATTAGAATTTAGAAATTTGGAAAACCAAATGGATTATATGTTCAAAACTTCATATCTTTAAATACATTATTTCACACAGTTTTAACAAACTTTTGAATTTGATGGATTTAAATCTTCTATCAACATTATTTACTTTGTAACATACAAGTATCCATTTTTTCATGACATTTCTAAGAAGTTATTTGTGTATGTTGTGTCTCTCCAAATGTCCCAGATATAAGTTTGTGTAAGTCGTTTATACCATTCCTGACTCATTGGTCTTAATATTTTTCTGATCAGTCACAATTTCAATGTATTTGCTTTATAAAGGATTGTGTAAGTCATATACAAAAAAGTAACTTTCTACTATGCAGAAAAAGATATTATAGGTAAATAAGGCAATGTTTTTAGTGTGACAAAGATACATCAGAGTGGGGTACTGCATTATGTATTTAGTGACTTTTTATAGATTATAGGAGTCTACTACCTAAACTTGGAATTCAACTAAAATATGTCAGAATATTTTAAAAAACAAATCTCAATTTATCCATTGCTTGAAAAACAGAATATATTATAGCTGGAAGTGATTGCATTTGTAAGGGTAATTTTATCTTTAAATTTTTAATGTTTATTTATTTTTGAGAGAGAGAGAGAGAGAGAGAGGGAGGGAGAGGGAGGGAGACACAGAATCTGAAACAGGCTCCAGACTCTGAGCTTGATGCAGGGCTCAAACCCACTGACTGCAAGATCCTGACCTGAGCCTAAATTGAATGCTCAACCGACTGAGCCACCCAGGTGCCCTTTGGGTAATTTTATTTTTAAAACCTAAGGAATGCCTGGATGGTCCATAAGTTAAGGATCTGACTCTTGATTTCATCTCAGGTGATGATCTCATGGGTTATGAGATCAAATCCTGTGTCGAGCTCTGTGCTGACAGCACTATGCCAGCTTGAGATCCTCTTTCACTTTCTCTCTCTCTCTATGTACCTTCCTCTCTCAAAATAAATAATAAAGACTCCAAAATAAATAAATAAAATCTGAAAGACTTAGTGAATGCTGCTGTTACTGTATTATAAACAGTTACTCCTATGA
Organism: Helogale parvula; assembly: GCA_004023845.1. Classification (NCBI taxonomy): domain Eukaryota; kingdom Metazoa; phylum Chordata; class Mammalia; order Carnivora; family Herpestidae; genus Helogale; species Helogale parvula. Next base: position 67,638 of record PJEM01005908.1, read on the forward strand.
AAGACTTTCTGATATATAAGTCTTGATCCATCAAAGTATTCTTTATGGTTGGTGGCTGATGATATAATTACACTAAATTGTCAAGAAATTGTTCTTGATTCCCAGAGTGAAATTCCTTTCCTTACCTTCAATAGAATTGACACACTTCATCATTCATCATTCTTTTGCTTCCTCTGCTATACAGACTGGGTCCAGAAAAGTTCCCTTGCAGACTACTGCAATGCTGAGACATCTTGATAATGGCAATGTTATTTTGTTTTGTTTTCTTTTTTTCTCACCTAATTAGAGCTTGATCAATTTACAGCTGTTCTAGATAGTCTTCAAAGGCAGAGTCACTTCTCCAATTCCTGTTGTTGTTATTTTACTTGTTTATTTTTTGTTGATGGCTGGAGAAGTCTTTCTAAAGCATACAACTCACCAAACAAAAGCAATTAGTAAAACTTGCAGGTTTTCCCAAGAGATTCAATGTTTAATTTAGTCATTAAGAAACTGCCTTGTATTTCTCTTTCTCACTTCATCTCTTCCTTCTCCTTATGTTTATAAGAAAATTCAAGCAACTATGTGCTTTAATAGGCAGGGCTGATGGCAGAGTTCTGCCTCTGGGAAATGTTTACTCTTAAAAATATGCAAGAGACATTTGTTTGGGCTAACTCATCTAAACTATGTCATAAGCATCCTGGATTTAAAAAAGTCTTAAATATTGATGCCTGTCCAGACTAAATTTTATGTTTAAAATACAAATAATCATGGCCATTGCAGCCTTTTAGTTAACCAATAAATGTTTATCAGTCCACTAATTTTTTGATAGTTTTCTTGCCTTCCAAGGATGTGCACAAAGTTCATAAGGATAATATATTTTTGTTATTTGTATAATGAATGGTTACACTTGACAACTAGCCATTTTTAAGCCTTTCCTAATAACTTGAAAGAATAATGCTAAGGAAAAATCAAACTGCACTTACTGATACCAAAGCTGCCCATGTCTCTGTATTGTGGGAGGTATGGAAGGAAGGAAAGGTGAGTAATATCCTGACCCTGTTTTGTCTACTTGATCCTATCTTTTATCTTAAATCTTTGTGCATATCTGCCAGAAATTATGACCCACGGGATTCTAATTCCCTATTCCTGCCTCTGGCTAGCAGCCCAGGGTTACCACCATACCCCCCTCCTCCTCATTTAGCTTTTGTTCCACTTGAAACAAAGAAAGGGAAAAAACTAGTTGGACTGCTTTCATGCTATTTTTTTAAACTTCTCAGACTAAACATTTTTATTTTGTTAATTTTTTATTCATTTATTTGCTTATTCTTCATTCTCTGTTTATACAGAGTATACTTGCTATAAGTTCAGCAACATGCTACATGTAAAGGACTAGTTATGGGGGGGGGGGCTAAGGTTGGGAACAGGTAGTCTAGACAAGAGAAAAGGAAAGGAATAAGAAATCTTAAAGAAGCAGACGGCTTTGCTACCTTAAAATCTAGATGGAGGAAGATTACATACTCATGTCAAATGAGTTGAAGCAATTAAGAAGCAATAGGCAATATATAATATAATGTAAATAGTTTATATGAGCATTGACAAGGATGGGAGAGGAGAGCTCACAAATATTTAATTCAATCCATCATTTGAGTAGACATTATATACTAAAATCTCTAATAGAATCTGGAAACAGACATAGACACAGATAACTTTATTGTGAGGTACATTGTGCTTAGTTTTGAAGATCTTCCAAGTACCATGGGAGAAATTATGTGGGGGAGATTAGTTATCAATGAGGGAGTACAAGTTTTTCACCCATATCCAGTATCTGGAGAAAGGATTCCCCACACTAACAAGAAATGCTCTGACACCTCAGAGCTGAATGCCTCACAATTCAGTTCAATTCTGTTATTATCTACACAGAAATAGCATCAGATTCCACAGGTTAAGGGTTTAGCTTCCTAAGATTTCCCTGCCCCGTTTCACATGCCAATCACAAAACCAAGTTATCGCCTTTGCTTCTAACTAATGGGCTATAGATTAGAAGTTCTAATGAACTCTTCCTTTGGTTTGATTAATTTCCTAGAGCAGGCATGATTGATTAAATTATTGGCCAATGGTTTTGATTCAAACTCTAGCTCCTCTCCCCTCCCCAAAAATCAGGAGGTGGGACTGAAAGTTTCAAACCTCTATTTATAGTTGGACTTCTTGGCAAAGAGCCTTTACCCATAAGGGTTTTCCAAAAGTCACCTTCTGTAACATAAATGCAGTTTTAGTGTAAAGGGGCCTATTATGTATAACAAGACACCTGTTTCACCTTTATGACTTTGAGGGGATTTCAGTAACTGAAGACAAGAGACAAAATTTATAACAAAGTATGCTCCCATTGCTCTTATTGCTCAGATAATTCCAAGGGTTTGGGAAGTTGGAAGCCAGGAAACATGGATGAGACCAAATGTATCTATCTATATATCTATATCTATATATAATTATAAAGATGGTGGAGAAGTAGAGGGACTGGAATTTCATCTGTTTCTCAAACACAGCTGTATTGAGGTCAGAACACTTGGAATACCCAGGAATACAGGCTGCAGAATGACAGAAAAATTACAGGTGAAAAGAGACAGCTTGGTTGGACAGAGATGCCTGGATGTGAATTGGGAGAGATAAAATGGGTGACATGGTCACAAAGAAGGGGAAGCCCTTCTGTTGAGAGACAAAAGGAAAGAAAGAGGTGCTGTGGAAGTGTGTGGCTGTATTTGGATAAGAGAAAAACTTCTCTAGACCATGGACTGGGGAACAAAAAATATGGGGAGAGCCAGTTTCTACTTTGTAAACAGCCTTAGGAGATAAAGACCAGAGTTTTCAGTGGCATTTGACTTTCTCAGGATTGGAACCATGCCATGTGCCCATGCCTAGCAGGGAGGGAATTGGTCTCAGGGTGCAGTAGTGATATCAAGGGCACAATGAAAAAAAAGAACAGTTCTTTCCATTAAATAATGTGGGAAGAGGGTATATTGTTTGCCCTCTCCCAAAAAACCAGCCAGACCCTGCAGGCACCAGCCAGAGACCCTTTGTCAGCTAAGAAAAGAGGCACTACCCCAGAACCAGGTCCAAGTAAAGCGGAATCATTTAAGATATTGTGGGTTTTTTTTTTTTAGTTTTTTAAATGTTTATTTTTGAGAGTGAGAAAAGGAGTGAGAGAGAGAGATAAGAAGGGGGAAGGGGCAGAGAGAGAAGGAGACACAGAGCTGAAGCAGGCTTCAGGCTCTTTGCTGTCAGCACAGAGCTCGATTCAGGGTGCAAATCTATGAACTGTGATATCATAACCTGAGCTGAAGTCAGATGCTTAACCAGCTGAATGACCCAGGCGCCCCAGAACATTGGGTTTTGGATCCCAGCCAAGCACTTAGGAGGCACAGGAAATTGTGGAGCAGGACAAGTCAGCTGCCCTTGATGCTTGGTGAAGGCTGCCTGCACTGCATAGTTTGAAACACCAGGTCCAGGGAAGAGAGAGATAGGGGTGTCACCATTTTGTTCCCCATCACCAACACCATGGAGCTTCAGGGAACATCACAGAAAACTCCAGTGGAGTCAGGATCCACTTATACCAAACCCCGCTTCTCAGTGTCTGGTAAGTGCTTATCTACTAGAGTGGGCACTGACCAAACCAGATAGCCTCTCCTCTAGACCAGCACAGCCATGGGTCCCAAGCACCAACAGACAACTGTCTTGTGGTTTTATATGTTATTCTGTTGATTATCTTTTTTTTTCCATTTTTCTTTCCTTCTGTACTCTTTTCCTTTCTTTTTCTTTTTATCTTGGGCTTTTTATCCCCCTTTCCTTTGGAATCAGGTTCATAGACTCTGATTCGATTTTTTTTGTCAATTACTATTGTATATGAATATATATTTTTCATTTTTCTTACTTTCTGTGTTGTGGCTGTTTCTTTTTTTTAATCAGGTATTTTTATTATTTTTACATCTTTTCTGCATCTCTTCTTTATTTCCTTCTCTCTCTCTCTCCCTCTCTCTCTGGATTAAGCCTTATAGTTTCTTTGATTCTCTACTTGGTCTTTTTTTTTTTTTTTGAATCCTTTCATTTCTCTATTTGTACAAGATAAGCCTCCCTGTCTTTTTTCCCCCTTTTTGCATGGTAACTTTGACAAACAAATAAAAGCACACCTGGTGGAAGGTCTAAACAATTCACCACTACAAACATTAAGATAGAAGAGCCAAAGATGTGACAACATAGTGCATGAAGCACACTCCAAAGACACTTCTTGAAGGGCCAGGCCCTGGGTAGTATATGATCCCTTTTTATTATAGTAGTGCATGCAGGTGCAAGAAACATAACAAACTATTAAAACACATAGAGGACAGAATCTTAGCTAAAATGATGAAATGAAATAACTCTTTTCAAAATAAATTCCAGGAAGACATGACAGACAGAGAATTGCTCAAAACAGATATAAAATATATCTGAACAAGACTTTAGAAAAATAGTCATAAGACTGTTGGCTGGTCTTCAAAAATGCATATAACACAGCAGAGAATATATTGCTACAGAGATCAAAGACCTAAGAAATAGTCATGATGAGTTAAGAAATACTGTACATGAGATGCAAAATAAATTAGATTCAGTGACAGCAAGGATGAAAGAAGCATGAAGAGAATAGGTAAAATAGAAGATAAAATTTTGGAAAATGATGATGTTGAGAAAAAGAGGTAAAAATTAATATATCATGAAGTGAGAATTAGAGGCCTAAGAGATTCAATGAAATGAAATAATATCCATATCATAGGTTTCCAGAGGAAGGAGAGAGAGAGAGAAAGGGGCAGGATGTTTATTTGAACAAATTATAGCTGAGAACTTCCCTAATCTGGGGAAGGAAAATGATATCCAAGTCCAGGAGGCACAGAAATCTCCTTTCAAAATCAACAAACAGAGGTAAACACCATGACATATCACAGTGAAATTGGCAAAATATGTTTTCAGATATCTAGGGACAAATGAGCCTTAACCTACAAGGGTAGACAAATAAAGGTAGTAGCAGATCTGTTTACTGAAACTTGGCAGGCCAGAATGGAATGGTGAGAAACATTCAATGTACTGAGTAAGAAAACTGTGATTCAGACTAGAATGAAAGATAAAGACTTTCCCAGACAAACAAAAACTAAAGGAGTACATGACCACTAATCCAGTCCTGTAGGAGAACATAAGGGGGACTTTGTGAGTGGAAAGCGGCAAAGAGTACAAACCACCAGAGACATCACCATAATCATGTAACCTATAGATAACACAATGACACTAAATTTATATCTTTAAATAATCACTCTGAATGAAAATGGACTAAATATTCCAATCAAAAGACATGGGGTATTAGAACAGATTAAAAAAATAACAACAAGATCAATCTATATACTGCATAAAAGAGACTTATTTTAAACATGAGGACATCTGAAGATTGAAAGGGAGGGGATGGAGAACCATCTACCATGCTACTGGATATGATAAGAAAGGTTGAGTAGCTATTCTTATATTAGACAAACTAGATTTTAAAACAAAACTGATAGGAGATGAAGAAAGGCATTATATCATAATTAACAGGTATATCCATCAAGAAAAGCTAACAATTGCAAATGTGTATGTGGATTAACACAAATATATAAGTCAATTGATCACAAACATAAATAAATGTATAGATGACAACACTGTAATTGTAGGGGACATTAATACTCCACTTAAAGCAATGGCCATAACATCTAGGCATAAAATGAAAAAGGGAACAATGCCTCTGAATGACAAATTGGACCAGATGGACTTAAAAGATATATTCAGAACTTTCCATCCAAAAGCAACAGAATAAACATTCTTCTCGAGTGTACATGGAACATTCTCCAAAATAGATCACATACTGGGTCACAAAACAGCCCTCAACAAATATAAAAAAATTGAGATCATACTATGCATATTTTCATATTATAAATCAATCACAAGGAGAAATTTGAAAAGGCCTCAAATACATGGAGGATAAAGAATACCCTAGTGAAGGATAAAGAATATCCTACTAAAGAAAGAATGGATCAACCAGTAAATTTTTTAAAAATTAAAAAATATATATGGAAGCAAATGAAAACAGACTGTCCAAACCCATTGGGATGCATCTAAGACAGTCTTAAAATGAAAATACATCACATTTCAGGCCTTTCTCAAGAAGCAGGAAAGGTGCCAATTACAGAACCTAACCCTATACCTAAAGAAACCAAAAAAGCAGCAGCAAATAAATCCCAAAGCCAGAAGAAGAATAAGAGAAATAATAAAGATTAGGGCAGAAATAAACAACATAGAATTAAAAAAAAAAAACTAGAAAAGATCAATGAATCTCAGAGCTGGTTTTCTGAAAGAATAAACAAAATTGATAACCCCCTAGCCAGAGTTCTCAAAAAGGAAAGAGAAAGGACCCAAATAGACAAAATCACGAGTGAAAGAAGAAAGATAACAACAAACACCACAGAAATACAAACAATTATAAGAGAATACTATGAAACATTATATGCCAACAAACTGGACAGTCTTGAAGAAATGGATAAATTCTTAGATACCCACACACTAACAAAACTCAACAAGAAATAGAAAATCTGAACAGACCCATAACCAGTAAAAAAATATAATTGGCTATCAAAAATCTCCCAAAAAAGAGGGGTCCTGGGCCAGATGGCTTCCCAAGGGAATTCTACATAACATTTAAAGTAGAGTTAATACCAGGTTCCAGGATCTAAGCTGTCACCACAGAGCCCAACACAAGGCTTGAACTCACGAACCATGAGATCATGAACTGAGTTTAAGTCAGGCACTTAACCGACTGAACCACCCAGATGCCCCTCAAAATTTTGACAACACACTATTTGGCAAAGCTATGGAGAAGTAGGCAGCCTTGGACTACAAAAGAGTACAATAACCTTGGAGATGAATTTGTCATATTTTACCAAAATTACATATTTATGTTTAATAAAGTATATAACTCAAGTTTTGATGTTTGATTACTGACAGCTTTTAAGCTCCTCCATTCTTTCTTACCCCTTACTTGCCCCATCTGGGGCAAGTTGATAAGAAAACCTGAGTGCTATCTGTTTTAGTGACATGGGAGATTTTAACCACACAGAACCAATCTGAAGACTGAAAGAACAAACTAATGGGAGAGAAGAGATCCCATTGAAGTGAAGTGCAGAGATATGGTTTAGGGGAGATATGGATCAGTGCCAGGGAGCTGTGGTCAAAGAGAAGAGTGAGAGAGTAAGAAGCACTCAAGGGAACACACAAAGAGAGGGGTTAAATTTTGTGAGTTCTTGAAGGACTTAAAGCCTTGACCTTTAAAAAAATTTTAACACATATTCATTTTTTGAGAGACAGTGCAAGCAGGGGAGGGACAGAAAGAGGGAGACACAGAATCCGAAGCAGGCTCCATGCTCTGAGCTGTCAGCACACAGCAGGATTCAGGGACTTGAACTCTCAAACCGTGAGATCATGACCTGAGCTGAAGTCGGACACAACCGACTGAGCCACCCAGGCACCCCAAGTCTTGGGCTTTAAATGTTGGTGGTTTTGACTGTGATAGAGACTAGAGGGCACTGTACTGTTCCTGGAGTAAAGGCAGGAAAACATTGTAGGGGCAGACAGCCTGGAAACAGTGATCTGAAGAGCTTCTAGGGGCGCAGAGTAGGGAGAGTATTTTCTTTACATTGAGTGTGTTCCTGAAAGGCAGGGTTCAGGGAGTCACCTCTCTGAAAACAAAGGTGCTAGTGAGCAACACTTCACTCCTCCAACCTTCAGATTAAACATGAAACAATCTCTGGGAAATAGCACAGCACCCACACTATCTGCCAAGTCCTACCTCTTTTGCTCTAGTGGAATTGCCCTTCCCAGTCACCTTTGCCTCAGTCCCAGTGTGGTAAGTTCCTCCCCTCTTCCTCCAGAAAATTAGCACAAATTCCTACCCATACCACATCTCCCAGCCAGTTTTACAGGGCCTCAGTTACTGTGGAAATGATGACAGTAATGATTCACAAGCAGACCAGAGCACACCTAGTTCAAACTTACTATATTCAGGACAGAGTGCAAACACTGCACACACAGAAAAAGAGAGCCTCTGCAGATGACTGGCATGAATGATCCAGGAGCCAAAACACAGAAGCAGAGAGCACCCAGCACACACAAGAGACACTCTCTGAAGTGCCAGACACTGAGCACTACATGACCTCAACTTCATAAGGACATTTCTTTCAGGAACAGGCTTTCCTAACACAGAAAAGCAGGTAGAGACTTAGAGATAGGGTGCTAAGATGATGGTATAGTAAGAGGATCCTAGTCTCATCTTGTCTCTCGAATACATCTAGATAACTATCAAGTCATTTTGAATACCCAAGATATCAACCGGAAGACTAACAGAACAAACTCCACAACTAGAGAAAGAGAAAAGAAGCCATTTTGAAGAAGGTAGGAAGTGTCGAGACATGGTTTGAAGGAGAATCGAATCATGGGTGATATGGAGGGGAGGGAGTCATGGTGGCAGAGAAGGGTGAGAGAGAGAGGAGCACACAGGAGAATGCACAAGAAGACTTCCCCAAAACAGTTGAGTGAGAAAATGAGAGGGACTGAATTTCATGGGTTGTTGCAGCCAGTGGAGCATAAAGCCAGTTCTAAAGTTCAGCCGGTTTGGCTGGGTTAGAGCTCTGAGGGCACTGTTCTGTTCCTGGAGAGAAGACAAGCAAACAACCCAGAGGAGACAGCATGGAAACAGCCATCTGGAAATCTCTTGGGGAGATAATTCACTCTTCTTGAAGTGCTCCTTTAAGAGGTATCATTCACTTAGATGCCTTTCCAAGGACAAAAGAGCTGGCTGTCACCATTGCACTCCCCACCTCACAGCATAAATGCAGAGCCACCTGCTGAGGGCAGCTCAGCCCTGACGCTGATTGCCTACCTATTTTCTCCAAGTCCCATGCACCTGTGCTCTGGAAAGATTGCCTTTCTTGGTGAAACCTCCTTCAATCTTAATCTGGCAAGAACTTCCCCCAGAAAACTAGCAAGCACAGGCCCCTGCTCACACCATGTCTCTACAATATGAAGATTTTAAAAAACAGGTTCGGCTGGGATAGAGCCTGAGGGCACTGTCCTGTTCCTGGATAGTAGGCAGGCAAACAACCCAGAGGCAGACAATGTGAAAACAGCGATGTGAAAAATGCCTGGTACACACAGGGGGATTATTCATTCTTCTCAGAGTACTTCCCTGAGAAGAGCAAGCACAGAGACTCCTTCCTCACCAGAGACAAAAGTGTTGGCTGATGCCATTGCCTTCCCCTTGCCCTCAGCATAAATGCAGAACCAGCTTTGGAAAACAGCATGTCACCAACACTGTCTGCCTAACTGGTTTACATAAGGCCCCATACCTCTGCGCTCTGCCAGTACTGCCCTTCTCAAGGGCAGTCAAGTTTGCCTTAGTCTCAGCACAGCATACCCCTTCCCTAGAAGACCAGCAGAAACCCGTGCCCACACCACATCTTCTGACCAGAGTTCTGCAAGGCTTTGGTTCTAGTGAAAGTAGTATCAGATCTCATTTAACAAGCAGGCTAGAGCACACCTAGTTCAAATACACTACACTCCGGTCAAGGACAAAACACTGCCCACTGCAGGCAAGAAGAGCCTCTACAGATGACAGGCCTGAAGTATAGAGCAGCCAAAACACAGTAGCAGGGTGCACACAGCACACACTAGAGACACTTCCTGAAGAACCAGGCCCTGAGCACCACATGATCTCTTCTTCATAAAGCCATTACTCTCAGGAGCAGGGAACTTAACAAACTTATCGAACACAGATGAATACAGAGATTTAGACAAAATGCCAAGATGGAGGGACTCATCTCAAATGAAAGAACAAGATAAGGTCATGACTAGAGATCTTAGCAGAATAGGTGTAAGTAATATGCCTGACGGATAATTTAAAATAACAATCATAAGAACACTCACTGGGCTTGAGAAAGGTATGGAAGACTTCAGGGAGACACAACAGAGATAAAACAGTTTAAAAACAATCAGAAATGAAAAATGCAATAACTGAGATTTGACAGAAACTGAATGCAGTGACCACAATGATGGAAAAAGTAGAGGAATGAAAATGTGATAAAGAAGATAAAATAATGGAAAATAATGAAGCTGAACAAAAGACAGAATGATTATGGGTCATGACAATGGACTTAGGAAATTCAGTGACTCAATCAAACTTAATAACATGTGTATTATAGGAGTCCCAGAAGAAGAGAGGGGAAAAAGGGTACAGAAATTTATTTGAAGAAATAATAGCTGAAAACTTCCTTAATTTGGGGTAAACAGACATCAAATACAGAAGGCACAGAGAATTCCCATCAAAATCAAAGGTCAATATAAAGATATTTTGTAATTAAATTGGCAAAATATAGCAAAAAAGAAAAAATCTTAAAAGCAACAAGAGAAAATCAGTCCCTAAATTGAAAGGTAAGACCCATAAGGATAGCTGGAAATTTCTCCACAGAATCATGGCAAGCCAGAAAAGAGTGGCATGATATATTCAGAATGCTGAATAGGAAAAATATGTAGCCATGAATACTCTATCCAGCAAGGCTGTCAATGAGAATGGAAGAAGAGATAGAGTTTCTCAGACCAAAAACAAACAAACAAACCCAAAGGAGTTCATGAACACTACCACTAAACAAACCTGCAAGAAATATTCAAGGGGACACTTTAAAGAGGAAAGGCCAAAAGTGACAAAAATAGGAAAGAAACAGATAAAATCTCAAAAACAAGGACAAAGCAAATTAAAATGGCAGTAAATTAATATCTATCAACAATTACTCTGAATGTTTGTAAACTAAATGCTCCAATCAAAAGACATAGGGTGTCAGAATGGATAAAAAAACAAGTCACCTATAGGCTGCCTACCATTTCAGACCTAAAGACATCTGCAGGATGAAAATTAGGGGATGGAGAAATATTTATCACACAAGTGGATTTCAAAGGAAAAGCCAAAGTAGGAATTATTTTTATCAGACAAACTAGACTTTAAAACAAAATCTGTAACAATAGACAAAGAGGGGCACTATATCATAATAAAGGGGACAATCTAAAAAGAAGATATAAGAATTGTAAATATTTATGCACCCAACAGAGAGGCACTTACATACATAAAACTTTTAATAACAAATATAAAGGAACTAATCAATAATAATAATACAAAATAGTAAGGGACTTCAATGCCCCAGTTATATCAATGGACAGATCATCTAAATAGAATATCAAGAAGGAAACAATGTCTTTGAACTACACACTGGACCAAAGGGACTGAAAGAGGAAGAAGTAGAAAACTTAAACAGAGGGGTGGAGCCAAGATTGTGGAGAGGAAGGGAGCTCTGTAGATTCCGTCCACCCCATCTATCGAACTGAGAGGGACATTAGTCTCATCTGCAAGAGTGGAAGGAGAGAATACGGACTCCAGAAAGAAGGGAACCTCAAGGATACGTGAGTGAGTGAGTGAGTGCGAACTGGGGAGATCTGAAAATGGGCCAGCCTGGGACATGCAGGGGAGGCAGGAGCCCCAGCTCAAAGTGGGGCAAGTGCATGGAGCAGGAGAGACGAAGGGAAAAGACAGAGTCTGAACACGCCCATAGTACTGTCTCTGGGGAAGAGGCAAAGAACGCTTGGCTGCACTTGGAGAGAGAAACCCACTCCATAGATAACTGCTGGGTAGCCGGAATCCTGAACCCAGGTGGCACAAGGGAAGGAACAGCTTCCAGCCCTAAGGCATCTCGGCAGGGAATCAGCAGCAGCTGCGGCTGCACCAGGGGCACGCACTGTGAACTTGGTTTTGGAAACAGGACCACGCACCACATTTCCATGGCGCATCTCGCCCCCTGCACTGGCTCGCAAATCCCGAATCCCGGGTGCCCACAGGAAAAAATAGGGCCCACACCTACACAACCCCCGACAGGGAGTCGGCAGCGGGTGGAGGCCTGGGCACGCGCCTAGGCTGCAGGAGCTCCCAGCTCATTTCCAGCAGCGCACAGCTCCTTGAGCAACAACTATCAGAAGCCAAGAAACACTCAATTTTTTTTTTCTTTCTTTCCCCCATTGCAATCACCATCCTGGCTGTGGGCGGGGAATCCACAATTGAGTCTGTGAAGGTGCACACTTCACCTCCTGCTGCTCATTTCGCCTCAGGCAGGGGCAGCTGAAATCCCTGCCTGAGCCAAGAGAAATCAATTCCTCCCCCTAAGAAGCCAGTCACCAAAACAAATACATTTTATCTGTGATAGCACAAACTTGCAGGGACTGGAACTTTAAACCCAGGCAGGCCTGGAAAATACAACTCAGCTCAACTGCGGCCCAAGGAGATCTGACTCATTAGAGTGGCAACCGTGTTTAGTTTAGCAGAGCTTGGTGGGCCGCCATTCTAATCTCCATAGACACCAAGGCAGAGCCTCTGAGAGCAGCCTCCAAGACCTACCACATCAAACCACGCCTATCCAGGAGGAGGAGCTACTGCTTTTTTTTAATATTAAAAAATTTTTTTCTTTACTTTTTTCGTACTTATTTCTTTGTCATTATTACCTTTTTTCCTTTTTCTTTACTTAATTCTTTAAATTTTTAATCGTTATTTTCCTTTCTCCTTTCTCCCTGAAATTTTCACATTCTTGCAACCCAGATATATTCTCCTGTATCTCATCCTTACCTCTCCCCTCAACTGGTCATACACTTTTAAACTGTCTACTGTCCTTTGTTGTCTCCAACCCCCTTTTATATTTTTTTTATTTTTTTTTCTTCTTTCCCTTTTCTTTTTATTTTCTCTTCTTCTCTTCTTTTCGTCTCTTTCTTCCGATTTTCTTTCTTTTCTTTCCCCCCTTTAATGTGCTTCTTTGTCTGATTTGTCTCCGTGTATGAGTGCTTCTGTTCCCTCTGTGTTTGTCTGTCTGTTTTCTTTCTTAGGACTACACCGAGAAACAAGCCAAAGTGTGCAAGAAGGCGAGTCCCAAATATTGCAGAGTAGGGAAATAAAATACTCACAGGCACAACAAGAGAAACCGAGAGACACCATTAAAAGAATATTTCCTGAAACGACAGGCCTTGGACAGTGAATAAGCATCCTTTAACAGAGAAATATTAATAGGTGCACAGTGCACAACGAGCTTTCTAAAGGTGACAAGAGACAGAAAACTAGCAAAAATGACAAAACAAAGAAACTCCCCTGAAGAACTTCCAGGAGGAAGTCACAGTCACAGAACTGCTCAAGGCAGATCTAGACAAGATATCAGATCAAGAATTTAAAAAGCTGGTCATAAGATTAATCTCTGGGATTGAGAAAAGCATCAAAGAATCAACTGATGAGTTAAAAAAGGCTGTAGGTGAGGTGAATAACAAACCGGAGGCAGCCACCTCAATGATTGACGAGGCAGAGAGAAGAAAAGGTGAATTAGAAGATATAGTTATAGCAAAAGAGGAAGCTGAAAAAAAGAGAGAGAAATTAATCCAGGAGCAGGAAAGGAGAATTCGAGATCTGAGTGATACAATCAAATGGAACAACATCTGCCTCATAGGAATTCCTGAAGAGGAAGACAGAGAGAAAGGGCCTGAAGGGATATTTGACAAATTATAACTGAGAATTTACCAAATCTGGGAAAAGAAATAGACACTCAAATTCAAGAGGAACAAAGAACCCCCTTAAGACGTAATTTGATTCGGCTTTCAGCACGACATATCATAGTGAAACTGGAAAAATATAAAGATTAAAAGACTTCTGAAAGCAGCTAGGGAGAAAAGGGCCCTCACATACAAAGGGAAACCTATCAGAGTGGTTACAGACCTATCTAATGAAACCTGGCAGGCCCGGAAGGAATGGCAGGAAATCTTCAATGTGATGAGCAGAAGAAATATGCAGCCAAGAATCCTCTACCCAGGAAGCCTGTCTTTCAAAATAGAGGGAGAGATAAAGGTTTTCCCAAATAAACAAAAATTGAGAGAATTCATGACCACCAAACCAGCCCTACAAAAAATCCTAAGAGGGACTCTATGAGGGAAAGACTGCAAAGCATACAAGGTGCCAGAGAAACCACTATAAACATGAACTCTAGGGAGAACACAATGACTATAAACCCACATTTTTCGATAATAACATTGAATGTAAATGGACTCAATGCTCCAACCAAACGACACAGGGTAGCAGAATGGATAAAAAAAACAAAACCCATCTATTTGCTGTCTACAGGAGACGCATTTTCAACCGGAAGACACCTTCAGGTTGAAAGTAAAGGGATGGAGAAATATCTATCAGGCGACTGGAAGCCAAAAGAAAGCTGGAGTAGCCATACTAATATCAGACAAACTGGACTTTAAAGTAAAGGCAATAACAAGAGATGAAGAAGGACATTATATAATAATTACAGGATCTCTCCATCAGGAAGAGCTAACAATTATAAATATCTATGCGCCTAACTCAGGAGCACCCAAATACATAAAACAATTAATCACAGAAAGAAACAATCTTATTGACAAAAATGTGCTAATTGCAGGGGACTATAATACTCCACTGACAGCAATGGATAGATCAACCAGACAGAAAATCACTAAGGAAACAATGGACCTGAACAACCCATTGGAACACATGGAACTGATAGATATATTTAGAACTCTGCATCCTAAAGATAGGAAATTCACCTTCTTTTCGAGTGCACATGGCACATTCTCCAATATAGACCACATACTGAAACATAAAGCAGCCCTCCATAAGTATAAACAAATAGAGATCATACCATGCACACTTTCAGGTCACAATGCTATGAAACTTGAAATTAACCACAGGAAAAAGTCTGGAAAACCTCCAAAAATGTGCAGGTTAAAAACCACACTACTAAAGAATGATTGCGTTAATCAGGCAATTAGAGAAGAAATTAAAAAATATACAGAAACCAACGAAAACGAAAATACAACAATCCAAAATCTCTGGGATGCAGCCAAGGCAGTCCTAAGAGGAAAGTATATTGCAATCCAGGCCAATCTAAACAAACTAGAAAGAGCGCAAATTCAAAATCTAACCGAGCACATACTGGATCTAGAAAGGAAGCAGCAAGAGCACCCCAAACCCAGCAGAAGAAAAAAACTAATAAAGATCAGGGCAGAAATAAACAATATAGAATCCAAAAGAACAGTAGAGCAGATTAATGAAACCAAGAGTTGGTTCTTTTAAAAAATAAACAAAATCGATAAACCTCTAGCCAGCCTCCTCAGAAAAAAAAGAGAGAGCACTCAGATAGACAAAATCATGAACGAAGAAGTATCTATTACAACCAATCCCTTAGAAATACAAGCAATCATCAGAGATTACTATGAAAAAGTATATGCCAACAAACTGGACAACACAGAAGAAATGGACAAATTCCTAAATACACATGCACTACCAAAATTCAAACGGGAAGAGATAGAAAGCATGAATAGACCAATAACCAGTGAAGAAATTGAATCCATTATCAAAAATCTCCCAACAAATAAGAGCCCAGGGCCAGATGGCTTCCCAGGGGAATTCTACCAAACATTTAAAGCAGACCTAATACCCATTCTTCTCAAACTATTCCAAAAAATAGAAATAGAAAGAAAGCTTCCAAACTCATTCTACGAAGCCAGCATCACCTTGATACCCAAACCAGACAGGGACCCAGCCGAAAAGAGAACTACAGACCAATATCCTTAATGAATACAGATGCAAAAATACTCAACAAGATACTAGCAAATCGAATTCAACAGCATATAAAAAGAATTATCCATCATGATCAAGTGGAATTCATTCCTGGGTTACAGGGATGGTTCAATATCCACAAATCTATCAATGTGATCCATCACATTAACAAAAGAAAGGATAAAAACCATATGATCCTGTCGATAGATGCAGAAAAAGCATTTGACAAAATACAGCACCCTTTCTTAATAAATTCCCTTGAGAAAGTTGGAATAGAAGGAACTTACCTAAACATTATAAGAGCAGTTTATGAAAAACCCACAGCTAATATCATCCTCAATGGGGAAACACTGAGACCTTTCCCCCTGAGATCAGGAACACGACAGGGGTGCCCACTCTCACCACTATTGTTTAACATAGTGTTGGACGTTCTAGCATCAGCAATCAGACAACAAAAAGAAATAAAAGGCATCAGAACTGGCAAGGAAGAAGTCAAACTTTCACTTTTTGCAGATGACATGTTACTCTGCATGGAAAACCCAATCGACTCCACCAGAAGCTTTCTAGAACTGATCAATGAATTCAGTAAAGTCGCAGGGTACAAAATCAATGTACAGAAATCAGTTGCATTCCTATACACCAAAAATGAAGCAGCCGAAAGAGAAATTAAGAAACTGATCCCATTCACGATTGCACTTAAAACCTTCAAATACCTAGGAGTAAACCTAACCAAGGATGTAAAAGACCTATATGATGAAAACTATAAAAAACTTATGAAAGAGATCGAAGAAGACACCAAGAAATGGAAAATCATTCCGTATTCATGGATCGGAAGAATAAACATTGTGAAAATGTAATTACTACCCAAAGAAATCTACACATTCAATGCAATCCCCATCAAAATTTCACCAATATTCTTCTCAAAACTCAAACAAACTATCCTCAAATTCGTATGGAACCACAAAAGACCCCGATTAGCCAAAGTAATATTGAAGAAGAAAACCAAAACGGGAGGCATCACAATCCGAGACTTTAGCCTCTACTACAAAGCTGTCATCATCAAGACAGTATGGTATTGGCACAAAAACAGACACATTGACCAATGGAATAGAATAGAGAATCCAGAGCAGGGACCACAAATGTACGTTCAATTAACTTATGACAAAGCAGGAAAGAGTCTCCGATGGAAAAAAGACTGCCTCTTTAGCCGGTGGTGCTGGGAGAACTGGATAGCAACATGTAGAAGAATGAAATTAGACCACTCTCTAACACCATACACAAAAATAAAATCAAAATGGCTGAGGAACTTGAATGTGAGACAAGAAACCATCAAAACCCTCGAGGAGAAATTAGGGAAAAATCTTCTAGACCTCCACCGCAGCAATCTCCTACTCGACACATCCCCAAAGGCAAGGGAAATGAAAGCAAAACTGAACCCTTGGGACTTCATCAAGATAAAAAGCTTCTGCAAGGGAAAGGAAACAATCAAGAAAACTAATAGGTCGGTTCCTCAACCGACAGAACGGGAAAAGATAGTTGCAAATGACATATCAGATAAAGGGCTAGTATCAAAAATGTACAAGGAACTCACTAAACTTCACACTCACAAAACAACTAATCCAGTGAAGAAATGGGCAGAAGACATGAACAGACAGTTCTCCAAAGAGGACATCCAGATGGCCTACAGACGCATAAAACGATGCTCAACATCACTCATCATCAGGGAAACGCAAATCAAAACCACACTGAGATACCACCTCACGCCAGTCAGAGTGGCTAAAATGAACAAAGCAAGAGACTATAGATGTTGGTGAGGGTGTGGAGAGACGGGCACCCTCCTATAATGTTGGTGGGAATGTAAACTGGTGCAGCCGCTCTGGAAAACAGTGTGGAGGTTCCTCAAAAAACTATCGATAGAACTCCCTTATGACCCAGCAATAGCATTGCTGGGGATTTACCAAAGAGAGACAGAAATGCTGATGCATAGGAGCACATGTACCCCAATGTTCACAGCAGCAATGTCAACAATAACCAAAGCATGGAAAGATCCTAAGTGTCCATCACCTGACGAATGGATCAAGAAGATGTGGTATATATACACAATGGAGTACTACATGGCAATGAGAGGGAATGACATATGGCCATTTGTAGGAAAGTGGATGGACCTTGAGGGTGTCATGCTGAGCGAAGTAAGCCAGGCAGAGAAGGACAGATACCATATATTTGTACTCATAGGTCTAACGGGAAAACAGGAGAGACCTAATGGAGATCACGGGGGAGCGGAGGAGGGAGAGAGACTTGGGGAGAGAGAGGGATGTAAAACTTGAGAGACTATTGAATGCTGAAAATGAACTGAGAGTTGAAGGGGAAGGGGGAGGGGGCAAAAGAGGTGGTGGTGATGGTGGAGGGCACTTATGGGGAAGAGCACTGGGTGTTGTATGGAAAACAATTTGACAATAAACTATTATGGAAAAAAAACATCTACCTTATTCCTTTCAAATCAAACTCTCCTTAATTGTATAATCCATCTTTTATATGTTATTTTATTTCTATAAACTCTGAATGTAAGAGAAATATGTATCATCTAATAAAGATTTTTATTCTAAAAAAAAAAAGAAAGAAAACTTAAACAGACTGATAATCAGCAAATAAATTGAATCAGTACTCAGGAACCTCCCAACAAACAAAAGCTCAGGGTCAGATGGCTGCACTAGCGAATTCTACCAAACATTTAAAGTTAATACTTATACTTCTGAAAATATTCCAAAAAATAGAAAAAGAAGGAAAATTTCCAAATTCATTTTTGAGGCCACCATTGCCCTGATACCAAAACCAGATAAAAACTCCACTACAAAAAGAGACAACTACAGGCCAATATCCCTGATGAATATGGATGCAAACATTCTCAATAAAATACTAGCAAACCCAATCCAACAATACATGAAAAATCCCTTCACCAAGATCAAGTGGGATTTATTCCTAGTTGTAAAAGTGGTTCATTATCTGCAAATTAATCAGCATGACACACCATATTAATAAAAGAAAAATAAGAACCATATGATCATTTCAATAAATGCAGAAAAAGTCTTTTAAAAAGTACAACATCCATTCATGAAATGAAATCTCAACAAAATAGGATTAGAGGGAACATACTTCAACATGATAAAGGCCATATATGAAAGATCCACAGCTAATATAATCCTCAATGTGGAAAAACTAAGAGCTTTTCCTCTACTTTCAGGAACCAAACAAGAATGTCCACTTTCACCCTTGTTATTTAACATAGTACTGGAAATCCTAGACTCAGTAATCAGACATCAAAAAAGATATAAAGGGTGTCCATATCAGCAAGGAAGAAGTCAAATTTTCACTATTTGTAGATGACACGATACTTGATGTAGAAAACCTGAAAGTCTCCAGCAAAAAAAAAAAAAAATGCTATAACTGATACATGAATTCAGTAAAGTCACAAGATAACAAATTCAATGTACAGAAATATATTGTATTTCTATTCACCAATAATGAATCAGCAGAAAATCAATAAATCGATCCCATTTACAACTGCACACAAAACAATAATATACCTACAAATAAACCTAACCAAACAGGTAAAAGATCTGTACTTAGAAAACTATAAAACTCTAATGAAAGAAATTTAAGATGACACAAGGAAATGGAACGACATTCCATGCTCATGGATTGTAAGAAAAAAATATTGTTAAAATGTCTACACTATCCAAGCAATCTACATATTTAATGCAATCCTTATCAAAATACGAACAGCATTTTTCTCAGAGCTAGAAGAAACAATTATAAATGTACCTGGAACCACAAAAGGCCCTAAATAGCCAAACCAATCTTGCAAAAGGAAAGCAAAGCTGGAGGCATCACAATTCTGGACTACAAGTTATATTACAAAGCTATAGTAATCAAAACAGTATGTAACTGGCACAAAAATATACACATAGATCAATAGAACATAATAGAAAACCCAGAAATGAATTCACAACTATATGTTTAATTAATCTACAAATCAAGAAAGAATATATCCAATGGGAAAAGGACAGTGTCTTCAACAAATGGTATTAGGAAAACTGGACAGCAACATAAAAAGAAAGGAACTGGACTACTTACTTGACCACAAACAAACATAAATTGAAAATGGATAATAGACCTAAATTTGAGATAGGAAATCATAAAAATCCTAGAGTAGAGCACATGCAGCAACCTCTTTGACATCAACCATAGCAACATCTTTCTAGATATATGTCCTGAGGCAAAGGAAACAAAAGCAAAAATAAACCATTGGAACTTCATCAAAATAAAAATAAAAATAAAAACTTCTGCAGAGAAGGAAACAGTCCCCAAATCTAAAAGGCAACCTACAGAATAGACAACATAATTGCAAATGACATATCTGATAAAGGTTTAGTATACAAAATATAAATAACTTATAAAATTCAGTACTCAAAAAGCAAATAATCCAATTTAAAAATGGGCAGAAGACATGAGAAGACATTTTTCCAAATAAGACATACAGATGGCCAACAGAAACATGAAAAGGTGCTCAATATCACTCATCATCATGAAAATGCAAATCAAAGCTATAATACAATATCTCACACATGTCAGAATGGCTAAAATCAAAAACACAAACACAACAGGTGTTGGCAAGAAGGTGGAGAAAGGGGAAACCTATTGCACTGTTGGTGGAAATGCAAACTGGTGCAACCACAGTGGAAAAAAGTATAGATATTCCTCAAAATGTTAAAAATAGAACTACCCTATGATCCAGCAATTGTACTACTAGATATTTACCCAAAGTATACGAAAATACTAATCCAAAGAGATAGATTCACCCTGATGTTGATAGCAGCATTATCTACAATAGTCAAATTATGGAAATAGACCAAGTATACATTGATTGATGAATGGATAAGAAAGAAGTGTATATATACAATGGAATATGTCTCAGCCATTTGAAATCTTGCCATTTACAATGACATCACAGAAAGACAACAGATGATTTTACTCATTGTTAAATTTAAGAATCAAAACAAATGAGCCAGGGGAAAAAAGAAGGAAGAGAGAGAGGTAAGCAGGGAAACAGACTTGTAACTATAAATAACAATCTGATGGTTACCAAAATGGAGGTAGGTGGGGGGACAAGTTAAATAGGTTATGGGGATTAAGGAGTGTTCTTTTTGTGAGGAGCACTAGGTGTTGTATGAAAGTGTTGAATCACTATATTGTACACTTGAAACTGATATTACACTAAGTGTTAACTAACTGGAATTTTTAAAAACCCATTTAAAAAAAATTTATGCTTAAACAAAGAAAATTAAAATTATGCCAATCACGATTATATTTTAAGTTGGAATTAAGAATTTATTTTATTTGCTCACTGTGATAAAGGAAAAATGTTAGAGGTAGTTAGTATATTGATAAAGAAAATAATGCTGATGTAGTACATTTTATCATTACACATTGTTGTTGTAAAGTGAACACATGTGAGGTTAAAAATTTAAACTAGACATCACAATTTTGTAAATGTAGAACAGAGAGTACAGACACAAATACTGAATACAATCAGAGGACCATTAGGACCTACATAAACTGGGTGCCTGAGGACACCACCTCTAATTTCTTGAACTTATCATTACAGCTTGCTAGCCTATGTGTGATTACTGAGTTAACTGAACACACTTTGAGAACCACTGATCTATTAAATCACACTAATTATTTGTTACTTTGTTCACTGTGGTCCAGTCACATTTGACTTTTTTCTATTCTTAAAACCAGCCAAAGGCCCTATCTCAGGATCCTTGTGATTCCTATGGCATACACTTAAAAGTCTTCCTCTGTATCTTCACATATTTGGCTCTTCTTTATACAGTAAATGTATTTATAAGAAAATCAAGGTGAGGTATTATGTTTTATTACTACAGAATTTCATTATAGAGCAAATGTATTTGAGATTAGAAATGAGTTATAAATCACATTTTTTAAATATAAAGAATTCCTCACTCCCTTAGTCATTCTGCAGTTTATCCCCTTGTTTTAGTTCCTTCATATCAATTATCCAATCTGTAAACATATAATTTATTTATGAATATATTTACTTGTCTATCTCTTTCCCCTATTGAATATAAGCTCCATACTTTTGGAGACTTTTGTTAACAACTCTATCTCAAACACCTAAAGTTCTGCTCAAAATCTACTAAACATTCAATAAATATTTACCAAACGACTGAATAAACCAGAAAGAAAGAACCACTTGCAGCAGATCCAATATTATTGTTCCATGCAGAGTGATAAGGCTCTTTAATTATGTATGATGCCTACCAGATTAGCAGAGGCCCAGCTTTCCTTTCAGAAATTACATCATTTCAGTCCCCTTTAATCCTAGTTTTGTGAATACTCTAAAAATAAACTAAAAACTGATCTATAAGGGCAGTGTTATTTTGTACCATTTATTTAAATAGAAACAAACTAACTTCGTAGAGTGACCTAACAGAAAAAATATGCAGGATTATGTTAGTTGTACTGTTACTTAAGCCAAGAACAGAATGTTACAATGAGTAGAGCTCACTCTATCTACCAACAGAAATATAGCTGGTTCACTATGTGAACTCTTCTTCAATAGTGATGCAAATGAGAGATTTTGTTGTTAATGAGTCTTCAGTCTACACCAACATTCGTCAAAGGGCAAAACCGTGGTCCTACTGATTGCGCCTGAGGAATGGATCTTAGGGTCAAACACAGTTCAGAAATAGTGCATACTCTAGCTTCCTCTTTGAGATTCACAAAGCACATGGGGACAGAAAAAAGGTTTGAGGTCTTAAATTAAAAAGCCTTTAAATTTTTTAACCCATATCACTCAAATTTTGATTGATTCATATGAACAAAATACACTGTGGGAAAAGCAACTGGCTGATCCACAGTGTTGATTTGTTTATTTTATTTGTAGCAAATGACAAACTCTTAGTTGGACAGTTAAATAGTGTACAAGTTCATTAAGACAGTGCCAGGATATAAACCTTCACTAAATCAGCAATAGGTGGTTCATCTTATAAGATATTTATCATTATTTAGCTTTTTAGAATAATCGTCTAGCTCTTTAGGCCCCGCCCTCAATTGCCTAGGAACTTAATGTGGGACTTAATATGGGGCGCCTGGGTGGCTCAGTTGGTTAAGAAGCTCACTTTGGTTCAGGTTATAATCTCGTGGTTTGTGAGTTTGAACCCGGTGTTGGGCACTGTGCTGATAGCTCAGAGCCTGGAGCCAGCTTCAGATTCTGTGTCTCCTTCTATCTCTGTCCTTCCCCTGCTCACTCTCTGTCTCTCAAAAATAAATATTTAGAAAAAAAATTTTAAATGGAGGACTTAATAAATATCTTTATACCTAGTTTGCAGCTCTTCAATCAAAGCCATTAGAGACAATAAGTTGTTTTTAAAATACCAGATAATTTGACACAGATTTAGAAAGAACATACACAGAGCAGTGAAGAAGGAAGGCGACACTCCAATAGCCAGTCAAATCAACTGTGTCACACTTGAGGTCAATGGGTGACAAATAGTGTAGTCAGACTACCCACAAAATCAGTTAATTTGGCTATTCTTCCTTCCTCCCTCGGAGAGGAACTTGTGAGGAACCCACAAATGACCAACTCCTTGGAGTTTTCTCTTTGAAGAGAAACATGGCTTTCCTATAAAGAATGCCAAAAGAATTAGTCTTTTGTCACTGTGTTTGTTTCTCAAGAAGCTTTTAGATCTTGCTGGCCTACAGTTCAGTGTGACGATTGGACAGGATATTTTAATTTTTTTTTTTTTACAAGGTGAAGCCAGTTTTCAAAACACTGATATCCTAGACATTTTCCAGAAAGAGAGATTGCAAAACTCACACCTGTGGTGCTAATAGACATCAGTTTTCCACTGGTGGTGGCCTGCCAATTTAACTCACCAAAAAAAAAATGGAGGAGAGCTCTCAAGCCTTTATACAAGTGACTGGGACATTTTCTTTTACATGGCAAGTCAAAAAACTCTAAATAATACCTTCTATCAGTGGAAGATAGCTAAACCCTCAGATAATTTTGAGTATTGTTGGCACCTGAGGCTTGAATTCTGGGAATTATGCAAATTCTGCTTGAAACTAAAGAGACTCTCTTATCTCAGGTGAGCCCATGTGGTTATACTGATGTATCTAAAGCTTTGTTTCATGCAAAGTCCCAATTTTTTGAGGCTAGATTGATGGCTTGGTCATTTTTTCCAATGTCTGTGGGGACTTCATTTTGCTGTGCTATTCCAACTTTAACTACTGAGTCAGAGACTTAATACTTGGTTCTGAACTGTTGTTTACCATTAATAAGTTTGATGTTATTTCTGTACATAATAAACATTACATCTCTGATGATGAACAGCACCATCATCTATAAGTCAATTGATTTCCCTAGTTTATGAAAAGAAAGTTTGCTGGAGTATATTAGTTCCCTTAGCCAGAAAAACATAGATATCTACATGTGCTTAAGAAAAAGAGTTAAAAAAAAAAAGAGTTCAAAGATCCAGTAGCTCATTCCCATCAGTCTACAAAGGATTATTGGCAATCAGCATGCACAAGGAAAGGTGCTACAATGCTATGGGATTATTAGGTAAGTTCCTGTAAGTAAGAAGCTTATTGTAAGAGGAAATAATAGTGAGAGAAAATAAGATATATAAACTATAACCAAATTGACAATAAACTACTATAAAAAACTATAATAAATGGTAAACAGAAGACTGTAAAACATGGAACATTTAAACTGGAACTCAAAATACAGGTAGAAATGAGGGATTGGACGGCCCATGTAGAGAGTATTATAAGAGAAAAAGCAATGGCAGTGGGAAGGACAGATAAGGGAAATAGAGAGAAGTTGAGTGTGTGTGAATGTGTGTGATTAAAACTTACATTCATGCAAGGGAGTTGTTAGTGACAGAGACATCATGAATGCCACAGTAAAGTGATTCAGCAGACAATGGGGATATGCTGTTTTCTTAGGAGTAGTGATATCTGTTTAATGATTTTGAAGATGTATCTGGTTGTGATATGGAGAATGACCAAAGTTTAATGGAACACTAAGGCAGGGAGACTACCTACGTGATTATTGCAGGAAAAACTGTAGGAAAAAAAATTGAAATATGATCCCACATCAATTAAAATATTACATGAAAACTTCCATGTATCATGTTATATCACCTCTTTCTGCTTAACAGCTTCTATGTAGATGGCTTATAAAGACCTAAGGCAAAAACATAATGCTTTGTAAGATTATTTTTTAGAACATGAAAGTGATCAATCACATGTATAAAAAGCACAATCTTATTTCATACATTTTACTTCCTGGAACATTAATAATTGGAGACATATAAGGAATTAAATTCAAGTATCTTTACTACATTAGGCAAAACATGAATGTGATATCTCCTAAACAAAAAATTGAATAGTATTTGTTCAGAATTTAAAGCTAGCATTCCTCTATAACCCAGATCACAAATAAAAACATAAAAATAGTCTTAAGTACTACTGTCTTACTTTATTTGATGGAGAAATTGTAGTTAGACTCTAAAGCTTGTTCTTGAGTAAAAAAAAGGGAAAAGAAAAAGAAAAAAGAAAGACAGGAAATGTGTTCCCATTGTTGTGCAGCAAAGCAACTACACAATGTGAAAGGGGGAAAAGAATGACTTTAATAGAAAAGTCTTTCATTCTGGCAAGATGTGAACTATTCATACTGGTTGGTTTCGAGGGTCACTGAGAACAATATTTCAGTAGCATCATGCTCAATGTTATTTTTTAAGCCTAAAATATTAGCAAAATAATTACTTTGAACTGTTCTTTGTCGCTTTTCCGTTTTGTTCCTCAGTAGTCTTTACTATTTTTATTTTTTAACATAACCAATCAGGTAAATATGAAGTAAGTGATGAGTCTGGTCAACATAATGTATTTTGCAAATGTAGTTTTCAGAAATGAAAATGAAAAAGGCAACACAGTATGTAAAAATAAACTAAGAAGAGGAAAACAAAGATCATATTAAACTTCTGGCATCTTTATATGTTTATTTAACAGCATCCAATTTAAGAACCAAGCATTATCATGGTCTTTTGCTTTTCTGTTATGGTTCTCAGCTCAACAAATCCCTCTTTCCTGATTTTGTCATACTAGGAATTCTACTGCACTCACTCATCACATTTATTTTTGGCATCTGTATCCTGTGTCTGTCTCTAAGGGCATGTTACCAAACTCTCCAAACTGATTCAGGGTGTCTGGGGACTTCTTGAGTACTTTGGGCAACTCAGTGGAACATTTAACTGTTCCAGTAACTACACTATAAAGAGAACAAAAAAAGTGTATTCTAACTTTCTGCCCAGAGGTTAACATTGTCATGTTACTGTCTCTGTCCATATTTTCTTCTATGGATGACTAACTATATTTTCAATGTTCATTGGATACTTTTCCACAAATTGTACAATCCCTGGGGCTAATGTTCTTTTTTTAATACAAAACATATAATGTTCTTTTTAAATAAAAAATGAGCAAAATATCCTTCAGAGCTAGTGCTCTGACCCTGTAACAGCAGAACCTATCTTTTTTTTTTAAATGTTTTTTTATTTATTTTTGAGGGACAGAGAGAGACAGTGCAAGCAGGGGAGGGTCAGAGAGAGAGGGAGACACAGAATCTGAAGGAGGCTCCAGGCTCTGAGCTGGCTGTCAGCATATAGCCTGATGCGGGGCTCGAACCCACAAACCGTGAGATCATGACCTGAGCCAAAGCCGGACGCCTAACCGGCTGAGACACCCAGGCGCCCCAGAACATACCTTTTTTATTAGGTTTTCCAGGAAAGCGAACAAGTTGTACTGAGCAGTCCTTTATGTCTCTGCCCATGTGTCACAATGCCAAAACACGAAATCTCTCACCCAAACAGAAATACAGTTGCAATTATTATTTTTATTCATATAAATGTGTTCAACAAACCTTTGTTGAACAACCACTGTATACAACAGACTGATCCACATGCTTTAGAGAGGATACAATGATGAATGAGCGATGGCCCCTGCCCTCAAGAAGCTTCTAGCTTTTCTGGGCATGAAGGGGGTGGTGGTCCAAGCTAAGTGTACAAATGCAAGATAGAATATGATAAGGACAATAGAGAAAATTTTTCCGGAGTAGAGTAGATTATAAATGGTGGCCAGAGCAGGGAAGAAATCAGGATGAAGTGGCAGTAGAGCTATGGAATTTAACAGAGAGGTTCTCAAAAGCAGAGACAAGAGAGAAAATAACCTAGATAGAAGTAACAGCATGCAGAATGGTGTAGAGGCAGGAAAAACACATGGCAAATTTGGATAAAGACAAGTGATTCAGTCTGATAGACCATAACGTGGATATTTTTGGAAAATGGACAATAAAACTGCAAAAGTGGCTTAAGGCCACATCATGGAGGACATCAGCTAGATTAAGATGTTCATAGTGGGGGCACGTGGGTCACTCAGTCAGTTAAGTGTCCAACTCTTGATTTTGGCTCAGGTCATGATCTCACTATTTGTGAGTTTGAGTCCTATGTCAGGCTCTACTCTGTCAGCATAGAGCGCACTTGGGATTTTCTGCCTCTTTCTCTCTCCCTCTCTCAAAATAACAAACAAACAAACTTCAAAAGAAGATGTTCATAGTTTATTTAGTGATCAATAGGGAGACATTGAA
This sequence comes from Helogale parvula, assembly GCA_004023845.1. NCBI lineage: Eukaryota > Metazoa > Chordata > Mammalia > Carnivora > Herpestidae > Helogale > Helogale parvula. The sequence goes on from PJEM01005908.1 coordinate 95,096, forward strand.
AACTGAGAATGATTTGCCATATTATAAACTGTTAATTTTCAAATTTCCGTGTCCCAAAAAGAATTTGAGGCAAACAACAATAAATGCAATGTAATAGGATAAAATATGTAAAAAGAATAAAATTAAAGGCTAAAACAACAGTAAAATAGTCAAACAATACCAGGAGGAGGAAATAAACAAAAACGTGTAAAGAAGATCTTGTACAATTATTAAGAATGGAGCTCATAGTCAGCTCTGGGTTTCTAATTTGCCAAAGCAAAGGCAGAGATGACATATCTATGGACCAATGACAAAATCAACTCTGTACTTTGTAAAGGTCAATCTAGCTGTGGCAGGAGGAATGGATTGGAGCATGGGCAAAGAAGGAGGAGGGTAGGATGGTTAGGAAGTTATTACAATAGCAAGAATTTCAACAAGATAATAACAAGAGACTCCCTTTTGGAATTTTATTTCCCTTAATAGAAGTCTGGTAAAAAGGATAAACTTTTGCTCTGGTATCTTTGTGGTCCAAAACATGTTGCAAATGACAAACCCCAAAGGTGTATAAAACTAATTTGTTCTTATTTTCTGTCTGCTTGGGGTGTTATCTTTCCTTAGGGGGTGTGTGTTGCACAATTAATTCCTTTCAAGAGATTCTTCCCTAAGTGTCCCTGGGGTTTTTCAAGTTAAACTCCTCAATGCCCTCTGTGTGCAACAATGACACCTTTAACCGTTAGACTGTGTGGTACTGTTCAGTGTAGATGACCCTTTTGCATTCTGAACACGAGTAAGCCATTTAAGAATAGATGTTCAGTTAATAACTGGTTTCTTCCAAAATAAGTAAATACTATGTTATTTTTTTCCTTTGTGTAAGTGTTCATTTTCAATATGATGATATGTGATGCTAGCAGCAGGGAAAAGAGATGGCTTGCAAAGGTAACTGCAGTTCCAATTTTTTTTAAATGAGTCAAAGTAGTGATTGCATAGACCCAATACATTTTAGAATGCCTGACCCAGGCAGCAAGAAACATTTGGATACCAGCAGTTGGGTCCTGCAGTGAGAAAAAGCTATTCCCTACTGAGTCTAAATTATTCAAAAGCAGGGGTAAGTAAGAGGGAGACTAATTATTTCTACCAATGGGGCATGATAACCTTTCCAAATATAGTTCTAAGCATACACACACACACACACACACACACACACACACACACACACACACGCAAATACGCCTGGATGGTTCTATCTAATCTCATACCCTGTTTCTCCTCAAGAGGTCATCACTATGCTAATTTTTAACAATCATTACCTTGCTTATTAAAAATAATTTAGTCACATATACATGTACCCCTAAACTATAATAAATAAATTGTGATATATTCAGACAATGGAAAATTACACAGCAGTGAAAAGGAATGAACTATACATGCATACAATAACATGATGAATCTTAAAATCAATTCCAGGTGAAAAAATATTACTGAAAATTACATGTAGTAACTTACCTTTTTTAAATGTTCCAAAACTTTTCATTCCCAGTTCTGGTTGATGATGTCCCCAGAAAAGCCTTTATATTTTTCACAAGTAATATATTGAATGTGCAACCAACTTTCTTTCAAAGATCTCAGAGAATGTCACACTTTTCTTTTTAATCCAAAAGTTGTGAGGTAGATATAAGAAGACATTTTCTTTTATCTTTAACAAAAAAGAAATGTGAAGTACATTTGAAGTACATTTTACAGGAATTATCAAAGGGTGAACGCTTCTGGAAGAATAAAAGTAAACCCCAGATTCTTGAAGACTTTTACCAATGGCAATTTATTTAAGGTCCACAAGCAGTGTTATAGCATAATACAGTAAAAACTGTTCTGGTTAGGAATTAGGAGATGTAGATTCTAGTCCTGACTCTACTTCAAACAAGTCAAGTCATTCCTCTGGGTTCGTTCCCTCAGTTACAAAATGATAAGGTTGATAATTTTAAAACTATGTTCCATGATTTGGCGTTTCTTGAAAGTGCTGCTATGAACATTGGGGTACATGTGCCCCTATGCACCAGCACTTCTGTATCCCTTGGGTAGATCCCTAGAAGTGCTATTGCTGGGTCATAGGGGACTTCTATTGTTAATTTTTGATAGCCAAATCATGGAAAGAGCCTAAATGTCCATCAACTGATGGAAACTGATGTCCATCGACAATGGAAAACTACATAGCAATGAGAAAGAATGAAATCTGGCCATTTGTAGCAAAGTGGATGGACTTCAAGGGAATCATGCTAAGTGTATCAAGTCAGGCAGTGAAAGGCAGATACCATATGTTTTCACTCATAGGTCTAACAGGAGAAACCTAACAGGGGACCATGGGAAGGGGAAAGGGTAGGGAAGAGTTAGGGAGAGGGAATGAGGCAAATCATGAGCGACTCTTGAATACTGAAAACTGAGGGCTGAAGAAGGAAGGAGGAAGGGGAAGTGGGGTGATGGTCATGTAGAAGGGCACTTGTAGGGAAGAGCACTGGGTGTTATATGGAAACCAAGTTGGTAATAAACTATTTTAAAAAATAAAAATTAAAAATAAATAAAACTATGTTCAAAGAAGCACTAGGGACTACTCAGAGATGTTTCTGAAACTGCATTGAGCAATGAGAAGGTGTGGGGAGCAAGGACACCTAATGGCTGAGGCTCAGGGTCTCTCTCCACCTCTATAATATGAGCCACTGAACTATCTGATTTGCATGTGCTGGACTGCTGCAAAGAGTTCATTTGAAGAAATATTTGGGATGATTGAAAAATAAATAAGTTTGAAAACCACAGAACTAAGACATTTTTAAACGCCCTTCCAGCATTAATTGCTTCTTGGACTCTAAATCTTTACCACTTTTCTCAAAGTGATGTATATAACACCACCACCACCAAAGCTGTCTTTTATCTCAGCCTTTTTTCTTTAAAGAAAAAGAAATATCTGGTGCCTGGGTGGTTCAGTCAAACGTCTGACTCCTGGTTTCAGCTCAGGTCATGATCTGGTTTCATGGGTTCAAGCCCTGCATCTGGCTCTGCTCTGGCAGTGCTGAGCTTGCCTAGGATTCTCTGTCTCCCTCTCTCTCTGCCCCTCCCCCACTTTAGCTTTCTCTGTATCTCTCAAAACAAATAAACTTAATTTTTGAAAATTTAAATAAAAGAAGAAAAAGAAATATCAAATCCCTTGACTTCACACCTGAATACCCAAAAACGTATCACACTATCACTGTCACCTTCTTTTTCATGAAGTCTCTGAAGACAAGATCTCACTTCTTAACTTGGATACAAATCTTCCCACCCATGATCCTGACCCCTTTCCCCACAATTATTAAGCACTTGCACATTTGTTGTTATTATATTTCTCTCTCTCCCCTCACTGTCTTTCTGCTCTCTCTCATTTTCAAGACATTGCTCAGAAGCTACATATATGCTCAAGTATCCCTCTTCTTAAAAAAATAAACGAAGCACCTAGGTGGCTCAGTCGGTTAAGTCCCAGACTCTTAATTTCGCCTCAGGTCATTAACTCACAGTTTATGGGATTGATCCCGCTTTTGGGGGCCATGCTGTCACTGCAGAGCCTGCTTGGGATTCTCTCTCTCTCTCTCTCTCTCTCTCTCTCTCTCTCTGTCTCTCTCTCTCTCTCTCTCTCTCTCTCTCTCTCTCTCTCTCCTTTCTCTCTCACAAAATAAATAAATATACATAAAACTTTAAAAAAATAAAGTAAAAATCCTCACCACAGCCTGCCTCCTCCTATAGTTACTGGCCCCTTCTTCCATTCACAGGTGAGCTCCTTGAAAAAATAGCTTCACCTGGAATTGTTGCTTCCATTTTTTTTTTCTATTTCATCACTTCTCAGTCTACTATGGTTTGCCTTTTGTTCCCACCCCTGCATTGAAAATGTTCTGACAAAATCCTCTACCAATGATTATCTAACTGCTCTCTCTCTGCATCATTTAGTCATTATTTTAGATCAGCTCAGCACCATAGCAGCTCCTTCCCACCCTCCACTTTAGCTGCAAATGTCTTAGTAAAGGTGCTGGTGGCTATCCTACAGCACTTGGGGAACCTCTCCACATTCTGTCATTATACTACTTCATTCTGATCTGCTGCTGTTGGTTTGTCATAAGTATTGTCTCATGCCCACATGAGACATGCCTAGCACCTTCAGATTGACCTTTAAGTTGGTATTAACTGAATCTATTACTAGTTCAATTTCATTCTCTGACACTGCTTCTCAAGTCATTTTGAGCTCCATGTTATGCAGGCTGTGAAACACTCCATCCCAAACCCACACATTCAGTACAAGCATCTAGGTACACAGCATTCTGGTCCCTGGTTTGTTTCGAGATGTTGAAGGGAGTAGATCCAAGGAGCTTATGTTTCTTCTTATGTTGCAGTTCCTCCCTAGGTGATATTATCCTCTTTCATGATTTAACTATCACCTGTGAACAAGAATTTTTTAGTCCTTTTACTTCAGATTAAGATCCATATGTCCCAATTACAGCAAGATAATGCCACAAGGGTACTCAATAGGTAACTCAGACTCAATATGTCCTAACTAAAGTCATCATCTTCCCACTCTTGATCCTTCTCCTGATTTCCCTATTTCAGTGAATGACACCCTCTTTTAGCCTATTACTCACATTAGTATCTGAATGGTCTTATAATAAAACAGAATAAAAGAAGTAGAGGTACACAACACAGAGTTGAGATCATAGATATACTTGTCTTCTATTTCTGCTGCTTATCTACATGGATCACCATGAATCAAGCTAGATGTTAAAGCTAATTCATCAGTCATGCCATCAAATCATTTTTTCTTACTTTGTATAATGATAAAGTATTTCCATAGCTGTTGTCCAGTGCCTTTTAACCTAAGAAATATAAACATCTACTTACCAAAATTTCTGACTGGAAAAATTTTCCCAGGATCTTTGAAAAGCATGAAAGAGTATCCAGGGGAAAAAAGACAGCCTCCTTAGCGGGTGGTGCTGGGAGAGCTGGACAGCAACATGTGAAAGAATGAAACTAGACCACTTTCTTACACCATACACAAAAATAAACTCAAAATGTCTGAAGGACCTGAATGTGAGACAGGAAACCATCAAATACCTAGAGGAGAAAGCAGGACACAACCTCTTTGACCTCAACCACAACAATTTCTTACTTGACACATTCTCAAAGGCAAGGGAATCAAGAGCAAAAATGAACTATTGGGACCTCATCAAGATAAAAAGCTTCTACATGGCAAAGGAAACAATGAACAAACCTAATAGGCAACCGACAGAATGGGAAAAGATAGTTGCAAGTGGCATATAAGATAAAGAGCTAGTATCCAAAATCTATACGAAACTCACCAAACTCCACACCCAAAAAACAAATAATCCAGTGAAGAAATGGGCTGCAGGCATAAATAGACACTTCTCCAAAGAGGACATCCAGATGGACAACAAACACCTGAAACGATGCTCAGTGTCATTCATCACCAGGGAAACACAAATCAAAACAAAACTCAGATGTCACTTTATGCCAGCCAGAGTGGCTAAAATGAACAAATCAGGGGACTACAGATGCTGGCGAGGGTGTGGAGAGACGGGCACCCTCCTACACTGTTGGTGGGAATGTAAACTGGTGCAGCTACTCTGGAAAACAGTGTGGAGATTCCTCAAAAAAATCAACAATAGAACTCCTTATGACCCAGCAATAGCACTGCTAGGGATTTACCCAAGGGATACAGGAGTGCTGATGCATAGGGGCACATGTACCCCAATGTTCGTAGCAGCACTTTCAACAATAGCGAAATCATGTAAAGAGCCTAAATGTCCATCATCTGATGAATGGATCAAAAAGATGTGGTTTATCTATACAATGGAGTACTACATGGCAATGATAAAGAATTAAATCTGGCCATTGGTGGCAACGTAGATGGAACTCCAGGGTGTCATGCTAAGTTAAATAACTCAGGCAGAGAAGGTCAGATAGCATATGTTTTCACTTATAATTGGAAGAGGAGAAACTTAACAGAGGACCGTGGGGGAGGGGAAGGGGAAAAATAGTTGGGGAGAGGGAGAGAGCCAAACCATAAGAGACTCTTGAATAGTGAAAACAAACTGTGGGTTCATGGGGGAGGGGGACAGGGGAAGGGGGGTGATGGGCATGGAGGAGGGCACTTGTGTTGATGAACACTGGGTGTTATATGGAAACCAACTTGACAATAAAATATAAAAGAAAAAAAAACAAAGATCTAACCCATGGGGCATCTAGGTGGCTCATTTGGTTAAGTGTCCAACTCTTGGTGTTGGATCAGGTCATGATCTCATTGTTGGTGACTTGGAGCTCTGCATTAGGCTCCATGCTGTCAGTGCAGAGCCTGATTTGGGATTTCTCTCTCTCTCTCTCTCTCTCCCCCCACCACGAAATACATAAATATACTTAAAAAAATTAACAAATAAATTACAACTTAATTGGTTACCAGACTGAGATTTAAACAAAAGGAGCAGAATGTCATTCTTTTCAAAGTAGCTATTTGTGAATTTCTCCAAACATAACCTTGGACAACTACCCTCCCCCAAAATAAGATCTGAGACTCTATGTGATAATATCCTGGATCATTGCCACTGTTTTTTACTCCTCACTCTCCATTACTATTGATTATCTTATTTAACAAAAATTATTGAGTACCTAAAGTGTATTAGTAACTATTATGGACATGAAGACGCAGCAGGGAGCCAAACATTACACCTGTACTATTTATGTGTCCCTTACAGGATTCATTCACTACCCTTCTCTGGTCTACTCTGTTCCCTAAGAAGCTGTCCTCTAAAAACTGCTTCACATGGGGGTTCCTTGCCAGCTGGCTTTTGTTCCAGTTTTAACAATAAGTGCACTGATAGAAGATTAGAATATGTAAAGAGAGGAGTTTGTAATTTTTTTTGCTCCTCCTGACCTTCAAGGCTGTGTCTTTCTGTGACAGTAATTGAGATTTTCCAAGACTACATCTTCTTTCAGGCAACCCCTCCTTCCCAGACCCGCTTTCACTAGGCTTTACTAACATTTTTTTCCTTCCTCTTGTCCTTTCAAGTCATGTTTTAATATACTTTGTTTACCACAGAGGAGGTGGGTGAAGAGATGGATGAAATAGGTGATGAGGATTAAGGAGTGCGCTTGTCATGATGCGTACAAGGTGATACATGGAAGTGTTGAATCCTATATTGTATACATGACATTAATGTAACACTGTATGGTAACTGTACTGGAGTTAAAAGGAAAAATATACTTTGTTTAAACTTGTAGCCCAGCCCATACTGCGAGAAAGAACCCTTTATAGTTTCATTATTTGAATCATCTGCAAGGTTCTGTTTCCTGATGAAACCGTGGAATGGTATAGTCCCAGGAATAATGGATTTCACATTCTATAGTGCCAGTGGATTGGGGGGGGGGGGAGACAAACACCAAACACATAATGATGTAATGCAATGTGAAGGTAATCTGTGCTATGAATAAAAAATGAAGCAAGATAAGAGCACTTGGGTTTAGGTAGTTGAAAGTGGACTGTTTTAATAGAATGTAGAGAGAAAATATTTTAAAGAAGCAATATTTTAACATAGACCTAAATAAAATGATGAAATCGAACTCATACATATCTAGAGCATTCAGAGCAGAGGAAATAGCAAGTGCAAAAGTCATGAAATGGGTAATAAATTAGCAGGTTTGAGGAGTAGCTAAAAGGTCACTATGGTCACTTGGTCACATTACTTTGATTTGCACTTGTTCCCTCTAAAAACAGTCATAGAGGATCAATTATGTTAATGCACTCTTCTGGAGAATAGAGATGAAAGCCATTGTCTCTGCTCTCATGGAGCTAAAATAAATAGTAAAGAAATCCTTTCTACTTAAATTAGAAAAAAGGAAAAACTATACTGTAGCATTTGGATTCCTATAAGGTAGAATGTTAGCTAGACACTTCCAAATCTTTTTCAAATTTCACAAGTCAAATTCAGGATGCACTCATTTATTAATTCACACATTCAACAGTTACAGACTACTAAAATTTCTAAAGATAGTTCTCCCAAAATATAAATATTTTATCTTATTTTTAAATAAAATCACTGACATGGTAGCAAAGTATGCAGTGTTGGTAACCAAATAGGGAAAGATATGAAGAAATTGGAGGAGTTCATTTGATAGTTTTTTGAGGAACCTCCACACTGTTTTTCCAGAGTGGCTGAATCAGTTTACATTCCCACCAACAGTGTAGGAGAGTGCCCCTTTCTCCACATTCTCACCAGCATTGGTAGTCTCCTGATTTGTTCATTTTAGCCACTCTGACCAAAGTGAAGTGGTATCTCAGTGTGGTTTTGATTTGTATTTCCCTAATGATGAGTGACACTGAGCATCGTTTCATGTGTCTGTTGGCCATCTGGATGTTTTCTTTGAAGATGGGTCTGTTCATGTCTTCTGCCCATTTTTTCACTGCATTATTCATTTTTCAGTTGTGGAGTTTGGTGAGTTCCGTATAGATTTTGTATACTAGCCCTTTATCCAATATGTCATTTGCAACTATCTTTTCCCATTCTGTTGGTTGCCTATTAGTTTTCCTGATTGTTTCCTTTGCCATGCAAAAGCTTTTTATCTTGATGAGGTCCCAATAATTCATTTTTTATTTCATTTCCATTGCCTTTTGGGGATGTGTCGAGTAGAAAATTGCTGTGGTTGAGATCAAGGAGGTTGTTTCCTACTTTCTCCTCGAGGGTTTTGATGGTTTCCTGTCTCGCATTCAGGTCCGTCATCCATTTTGAGTTTATTCTCGTGTATGGTGTAAGAAACTGGTCTAGTTTTATTCTTCTCCATGTGGCTGTCCAGTTCTCCCAGCACCACCTGTTAAAGAGGCTGTCTTTTTTCCATTAGATACTCTTTCCTGCTTTGTCAAAGATTAATTGGCCATGCATTTGTGGGTCCAGTTCTGGGTTTTCTATTTTATTCCATTTGTCTATGTGTCTGTTTTTGTTTTGTTTTGTTTGCCAATACCATACTGTCTTGATGATTACTGCTTTGTAGTAGAGGCTAAAGTCTGGGATTGTGATGCCTCCCGTTTTGGTTTTCTTCTTCAATATTACTTTGGCTAGTCAGGGTCTTTTATGGTTCCATACAAATTTTAGGAAAGTTTGTTCCAGCTTTGAGAAGAACGCTCGTGCAATTTTGATGGGGATTGTTTTGACTGTGTAGATTGCTTTGGGTAATAATGACATTTTAACAATGTTTAATCTTTCGATCCATGAGCATGGAATGTTTTTCCATTTTTTGGTGCCTTCTTCAATTTTTTCCATAAGTTTTCTATAATTTTCATCATATAGGTCTTTTAAATCTAATAATGGAACTCCTCTGTGACCCAGCACTAGCACTACTAGGGATTTACCCAAAGGATACAGAAGTGCTGATGCATAGGAGCACATGTACCCCAATGTTCATAGCGGCACTTTCTACAATAGCCAAATGTCCATCACCTGATGAATGGATCAAGAAGATGTGGTATATATATATACACAATGGAGTATTACATGGCAATGAGAAAGAATGAATTATGGCCATTTGTAGCAAAGTGGATGGGTCGCGAGGGTGTCATGCTAAACAAAATAAGTCAGGCAGAGAAGAACAGATACCATATGTTTGCACTCATAGGTCTAACAGGAGAAACCTAATGGAGGACCATGGGGATGGGAAGGGGGAAAGAGAGTTGGGGAGAGAGAAGGACGCAAAACCTGAGAGACTATTGAATACTAAAAATGAACAGAGAGCTGAAGGGAAAGACGGGGGGGAGTGGTAATGGAGGAGAGCACTTGTGGGGATGTGCACTGGGTGTTATATGGAAACCAATTTGACAATAAACTGTTAAAAAATTAAACAAATAAATAGACAATTATCTGTCTTGAAATAAATAGACACCAATATGTATAATGAAAACACAGATTCATCAGGTTATTCATTCATGAAAACATTTATCAACTATATAGTATGTGCATACCGCATGCAAATAGAAAAGACAAGGAAGCTGTGCTCTTACTCCTTTATGTGCTTGTAAAGAGAAAAGACAAATAAAAAGAGTTTGCAGATACAAGAAAACAAAACAAGTCTGAAAAGGCACAACTCTAACTTGTCTAGCTCTTATCAAATTTTTAGTCAGATAATGTCTATGATTTATGGACATTCCAATAATACTGCACTTTAGAAAAGATTTAGAAATATATTGTGGAGGGAGTTAGAGTCAGTATCACTATACTCACTCATCCTATGTCAAATCCACATGGGGTTATCTTTTCCTTTACTTTAAGTGTATTCCGTACAGGGTCCATAAAAGAGAAATAACAAACACACACTTTCAGGAGATTTCACTCTATTAGTATTCCTGCACTAATTATGAAGGCTTCTTTTCTATATGTTGTTCAACAACTGACCAAATAGATTGAAAAAATGTAAAGTTGCATGAGATCCAAATTTTGTCTGGCCAATTTCTATAGTAACAGTGAATACCATTCAATATTCTTCATAAAGGATTACCAATTAATTCATCCAACTGCTTACTGAAGACTGATGTAAGTGCTTGTTAAACAACCTGTGTTGTGAGAGGAAATTTCACAATCCATAAAAGCGTTCTACATGAACATGTCCGCACATTTCTCCATAATCTGGCATCTACTATATTATAACTGTGTGCATATAACTACGTGTTTTGTTTTTCATTCCATGCAGTTATTTCCTCCAAAAATTTATCTTCTGGTTATATTTTGTTGAATCTAGCTATTCAACTAGGTAGAAGTTTCCAAAGACAACAAAACTGATAGAGAACAAGCGTAAGGGACTGATTCACAAGAGGACCAGTGATGAAATTTAAAATACATCTTTGAGTGTGAATTATCTATAGAGAGAAAATCAGAAGTCGTCTGTATTTTCCAAAATCCTTTTCGAGTCCCTGTATATTTCTGTATTCTTTTCTACTTTGTACCACCAACCACAATTGACCAAAGCAACTGTTACAGTTCTTCATTCACATCAGCAGATGCCATCACTAATTTTCAAAAAAAAATCAGGAGCTAGTTTCATTACAAACTCTTAAGTTAGAGATTGGTTATTTTCTACATTTGGATATAATATTTTTAAAGATTTAATATTCCTAAGGTTTGAAGCTTTCATTGATGCATTTTCAATGTATTTTTTATAGAAGGAATTCTTAACTCCATGTATCAATCTACCAATTCCAACCTATGATTCACATAAGAAACAATGCCAAAGTGTAAAAGTCACATTATAATGTCTCTATCAAAGAAATATAATAAAAACGATTTCCACAACTTTTATTGGACATTAAATAGTTTTTCAAGTGCTCATTGCAAATATGCAGGTGATCTAAGGACATTTATGGACACGTAATACTAATCATTTCATTTTTCTTTTTTTATGTTTCTTTATTATTGAAAGAGAAACAGAGCATGAATGGGAGAGGGTCAGAGAAGGAGATAGACACAGAATCTGAAGCAGGCAGCAGGCTCTGAGTTGTCAGCACAGAGCCCGACACGGGGCTTGAATCCACAAACCTTGAGATCATGACCTGAGCTGAAGTCGGTCGCTTAACCAATTGAGTCACCCAGGCACCCCTATACTAATCATTTCTATAAATCACATATAGAACAAATGGCAGTTTTCTAAACACTATAGAAAATGCAAAACATATAAGGGAGAGAACGCCTTCCCTACAAAAGCTTATTATTTAGAATGAGATCTAAGATATACATGCAAAAGAAAATAATTTTTAAAAGTCTGAAAATGCATTCAAGATGTATATAAGATACAACAAAATGCAAATGAAGGGAGGAATCAACTGAGATAAATATAATTAGGGAAAACTTGAATCAGATGACTGTTTAGCTGACTTTTTTCCCTTGAGAAAATCTGACCCAACAGTTTCCAAAAAAGTAAATTTTAAGTTTGATATGATTTGGGAACTGGGGGAAAAAAACTGAATTTGTTCTTTTATAAGAAAAAGGAGAAGCAGAGGAGATCCATCACCTCTGAAGGGAAAATAAAATCTATACTTCACCTTTATGTACCCCCCTTCTACAGAATATGATTCATGCCTTCCACCGCATTATTCTGTTTTGCCCTGCCTTGTTCTACTGAATGATGGAGTAAGATAATAAAGCATTTCATCTAAGGATGCAAAACAGTGACAGGTTAGATTATACATTGAGGTTATTGGGATAAAAATATGATTGTTCAGGGCACCCTTTTGAGGAAAAGAAAACTAATGACCTTTAGATTTCTTGGAGGAACAGCATTTTTGAACACATAAGTCTTCTCCAACCCTAGTCAAAAGACAAAAAGTCGCATTATGAAAAAATAAAAATTTCCTTGCCAAGTTCTTTTGCGATCCATTAACATAAAAGATTCATCTCTGAACTTATAAGATGGCTCAACTTTGAAGTTTTTTGAAAAAAATATTCAACATGATATTCTTATTTATTTATTTATTTATTTATTTTAAATAGATTATTGTCAAATTGGTTTCCATATAACACCCAGTGCTCTTCCCCACAAGTGCCCTCCTCCATCACCACCACCTCTTTTACCCCCTCCAACTTGCCCTTCAACCCTCAGTTTGTTTTCAGTATTCAATAATATCTCAGGTTTTGCGTCGCTCTCTCTCCCCAACTCTCTTTCCCTCTTCCCCTCCCCATGGTCCTCCATTAGGTTTCTCCTGTTCCCCTGTTAGACCTATGAGTGCAAACATATGGTATCTGTCCTACTCTGCCTGACTTATTTTGCTTAGCATGACACCCTCGAGGTCTATCCACTTTAGTAGAAATGGCCAGATTTCATTCTTTCTCATTGCCATGTAACATTCCATTGGATATATATACCATATCTTCTTGATCCATTCAGCAGGTGATGGACATTAGGCTCTTTCCATAATTTGGCTATTGTAGACGGTGCAGCTATGAACATTGGGGTACATGTGCTCCTATGCATCAGCACTTCTGGATCCCTTGGGTAAAGCCCTAGCAGTGCTATTGCTGGGTCATAAGGGAGTCCTATTGACAGTTTTTGGAGAAGGGTCACAATGTTTTCCAGAGCGACTACACCAGGTTACGTTCCCACCAACAGTGTAGGAGGGTACCCGTCTCTCCACACCCTCGCCAGCATCTATAGTCTCTTGATTTGTTCATTTTAGCCACGCTGACTGGCATGAAGTGGTATCTCAGTGTGGTTTTGATTTGTGTTTCCCTGATGATGAGTGATGTTGAGCATCGTTTCATGTGCCTGTAGGCCATCTGGATGTCCTCTTTGGAGAAGTGTCTGTTCATGTATTCTGCCCATTTCTTCACTGGGTTATTTGTTTTTTGGGTGTGAAGTTTGGTGAGTTCCTTGTAGTATTTGGATACTAGCCCTTTATCTGATATGTCATTTGCAACTATCTTTTCCCATTCTGTTGGTTGCCTATGAGTTTTCTTGGTTGTTTCCTTTGCAGTGCAGAAGTTTTTATTTTGATGAGGTCCCAATACTTCATTTTTGTTCTTGATTCCCTTGTCTTTGGGAATGTGTCAAATAGGAAGTTTCTGCGGTTGAGGTCAAGGAGGTTGTTTCCTACTTTCTCCTCGAGGGTTTTGATGGTTTCCTGTCTCACACTCAGGTCCTTCACCCATTTTGAGTTTATTTCTGTGTATGGATTAAGAAAGTGGTCTAGTTTCATTCTTCTGCTTGTTGCTGTCCAGAACTCCCAGCACCACCGGCTAAAGAGGCAGTCTTTTTTCCATCGGATCCTCTTTCCTGCTTTGTCAAAAATTAATTGGCCGTACATTCGTGGGCCCAGTTCTGGGTTTTTTATTCTATTCCATTGGTCTATGTGTCTGTTTTTATGCCAATACCATACTATCTTGATGATGACAGCTTTGTAGTAGAGGCTAAAGTCTGGGATTGCGATGCCTCCCGTTTTGGTTTTCTTCTTCAATATAACTTTGGCTAATCGGGGTCTTTTGTGGTTCCATACGAATTTGAGGATAGTTTGTTTGAGTTTTGAGAAGAATGTTCGTGCAATTTTGATGGGGATTGCATTGAATGTGTAGATTTCTTTGGGTAGTAATTACATTTTCACAATGTTTATTCTTCCGATCCATGAACAGGGAATGTTTTTCCATTTCTTGGTGTCTTCTTCAATCTTTTTCATAAGTTTTGTATAGTTTTCATCAGAAAGGTCTTTTACATCCTTGGTTAGGTTTACTTCTAGGTATTTTATGGGTTTACGTGCAATCGTGAATGGGATCAGTTTCTTGATTCTCTTTCCGTTGCTTCATTATTGGTGTAATGGAATGCAGCTGGTTTCTGTACACTGATATTGTACCCTGCAACTTTACTGAATTCATGGGTCAATTCTGGAAGGCTTCTAGTGGAGTCTGCTGGGTTTTTCATGTAGAGTATCATGTCATTTGCGAAAAGTAAAATTTGACTTCTTCTTTGACAATTCTGATGCCTTTTATTTCCTCTTGTTGTCTGATTGTTGATACTAGGACTTCCGGACCTATTTTAAACAACAGTTGTGAGAGTGGCCACCCCTGTCATGTACCTGATCTCAGGGGAAAGCTCTCACTGTTTTTCTATTGAGGATGATATTAACACTGGGCTTTTCATAAACTGCTTTTAAAATATTTAGGTAAGTTCCTTCTATTCCGACTTTCTCAAGGGAGGTTTTTTTTTTTTTTGAAAGGTGCTGTATTTTGTCAAATGCTTTTTCTGCAACTCCTGACAGGATCATATGGTTTTTATCCTTTCTTTTGTTAATATTATGTATCACATTGATGGATTTGCTTATGTTGAACCAACCCCATAACCCAGGAATGAATCCCACTGGATCATGATGGATAATACTTTTCGTATGCTGTTGAATTTGATTTGCCAGTATCTTGTTGAGTATTTTTACATCTGTATTCATTAAGGATATTGGCCTGTAGTTCTCTTTTTTGGCTGGGTCTCTGTCTGGTTTGGGTATCAAGGTGATGCTGGCTTCGTAGAATGAGTTTGGAAGCTTTCTTTCAATTTCTATTTTTTGGAATCGTTAGAGAAGAATGGGTATTTGCTCTGCTTTAAATTTCTTGTAGAATTTTCCTGGAAAGTCATCTGGCCCTGGGCTCTTATTCTTTGGGAGATTTTTGATAACAGATTCGATTTCTTCACTGGTTATCAGTCTATTCATGCCTTCAATCTCTTACCGTTTGTATTTTGGTAGTGCATGTGCATTTAGGAAATTGTGCATTTCTTCTAGGTTGTCCAGATTGTTGGCATATAATTTTTCATAGTAATCTCTGATGATTGCTTGAATTTCTAAGGGATTGGTTGTAATAGATCCTTTTTCCTTAATGATTTTGTTTAATTTGGTGCTCTCTCTTTTCTTTCTAAGGAGCCTAGCTAGAGGTTTATCAACTTTGTTTATTTTTTCAAAGAACCAACTCTTGATTTCCTTGATCTGCTCTACTGTTTTCTGGATTATATATTTTTTATTTTGTCCTGATCATTATAATTTCTTCTGCTGGGTTAGGGGTGCTCTTGCTGCTCACCTTATAGTTCCATCTAGTGCTCTGTTAGACTTTGATTTTGTGCTTTTTCTAGTTTGTTTTAATCGGCCTGGATTGCAATATACTTTTCTCGTAGGACTGCCTTTGCTGTGTCCCAGAGATTTTGGATTGTTGTATTTTCATATTCATTTGTTTCGATATATTTTTTAATATCTTCTCTAATTGCCTGATTAACGCAATCATTCTTTAGTAGGGTGGTTTTTAACCTCCACATTTTTGTAGGTTTTTCAAACTTTTTCCTGTGGTTAATTTCAAGTTTCATAGCATTGTAATGAAAATGTGTGCATGGTATGATCTCTATTCATTTATACTTATAGAGGGCTGCTTTATGTCCCAGTATGTGATCTATCTTGGAGAATGTGCTATGAGCACTCGAGAAGAAGGTGAATTTCCTAACTTCAGGATGCAGAGTTCTAAATATATCTATCAATTCCATCTGTACCAATGTGTCTTTCAGGTCCATTGTTTCTTTGGTGATTTTCTGTCTGTTTGATCTATCCATTGCTGTCTGGAGTATTAAAGTCCCCTGCAATTAGCACATTCTTATCAATAAGTTTGTTTCTGTCTGTGATTAATTGTTATGTAGTTGGACACTTCCGAAGTTGGCTTATAGATGTTTATAACTGTTAGCTCTTCCTGATGGAGAGATCCTGTAATTATTATATAATGTCTTTCTTCATCTTTTGTTACTGCCTTTACTTTAAAGTCCAGTTTGTCTGATAGAAGTATGGCTACTCCGCCTGTCTTTTGGCTTCCCGTCACATGATAGATATTTCTCCATCCCTTTACATTCGACCTGAAAGTATCCTCAGGTCTGCAATGAGTCTCTTGTAGACAGCGAATAGATGGATTTTGTTTTTTTATCCACTCTGCTACCCTGTGTCGTTTGGTTGGAGCATTCATTCCATTTACATTCAGTGTTATTATTGAAAAATGTAGGTTTAGAGTCATTGTGTTCTCCATAGAGTTCATGTTTATAGTGGTGTCTCTGGCACCTTGTATTCTTTGCAACATTTCCCTCATAGAGTCCCTCTTAGGATTTCTTGTAGGGCTGTGTTGGTAGTCATGGATTCTCTCAATTTGTGTTTATTTGGGAACGCCTTTATGTCTCCTTCCATTTTGAATGACAGGCTTGCTGGATAAAGGATTCTTGGCTGCATGTTTTTCTCTGTTCATCACATTGAAGATTTCCTGCCATTCCTTCCTGGCCTGCCAAGTTTCATTTGATAGGTCTGTAACCACTCTGATAGGTTTCCCTTTGTACCTGAGGGCCGTTTTATCCCTAGATGCTTTCAGAATTCTCTCTTTATCTTTATATTTTACCAGTTTCACTATATGTCGTGCTGAAGGTCGTTTCAAATTACGTCCTAAGGGGGTTCTTTCTGCCTCTTGAATTTGACTATCTATTTCTTTCCCCAGATTTGGAAATTTTTCAGTTATAATTTGGTCTAGTATCCATTTGGAAACTTTCTCTCTGTCTTCCTCTTCAGGAATTCCTATGATAAGGATGCTGTTCCATTTGATTGTATCACTCAGGTCTCAAATTCTCCTTTCCTGCTCCTGGATCTATTTCTCTCTTTTTTTCTGCCTCCTCTTTTGATATAACTTATCTTCTAATTCACCTCTTCTTCTTGATGCCTCTTCAATCCTTGAGGTGGCAGCCTCCATTTTATCATTCACCTCATTTATAGCCTTTTTAAACTCGCTCCACCTATTTTCAAAGTTCCTATTCATTGTCGCAGTTGCTTCTCTGATTCTTTTTTCAACCCCACAGATTAATTTTATGACAAGTTTTTAAAATTCTTGTTCAGTGATGTTGTTTAGGTCTATGTTCTGTGAGCAGTTTTGTGACTATGACTTCTTCCTGGAGGTTCTTCAGGGGAGAGTTCCTTCATTTTGTCATTTTGGCTAGTTTTCTGTCCCTTGTCAGTTTTATAAAGCTCATTGTGCACTGTGCACCTGTTAGTATTTCTCTGTTAAAGGAGTCTTATTGACTGTCCAGGGCCTGTCGTTCAGGAAATATTCTTTTAGTGGTGTCTCTCAATTTCTCTTGTTGTGCCGTTGATTATTTTATTTCCCTACTCAGCGATATTTGGGACTCGCTGTCATTGCATTTGGGTTGTTTCTTGGGGTAGCCCTAAGAAGGAAGACACAGAGGGAACAGAAGCACACAGATGCACAGACATATCAAACAAACAAACAAATTAAAAAGGGAAAAGGAAATAAAGAAAATGGAGAGGAAAGAGGAGAAAAGAAGACAAAAAAATAAAGGGGGTGCAGAGACAACAAAAGGCAATAGGCAGTCTAAAAGTGTATAACCAGTTGAGGGGAGAGATAAGGATGAAATACGGCAGAATATATCTGGATTGCAAGAAAGAAAATAAAAGAGGGAGAAAGGAGAACGAAAATGAGGGGTAAAAAATTAAAAAAATTTAAAGTTAAAAAGGTAATAATAATAAAAAATAAGTAAAAAAAAAAAAAGAAGAAGAAAAAAGCAGCAGCTCCCCCTTGAGGATGGTGTGGTTTAGTGTAGTAGCTCTCAGGAGCTGCTCTCAGAGGCCCCGCCTCAGTGGCTGCAGAGAGTTGAATGGTGGTGCCACAAGCTCTGCTTTAACTAGGCCCTGTAGGCCACTCTAAGGAGTCCCATCTCCTTGTGCCACAGCTGAGCCAAGTTGTATTTTCCAGGCCCGCCTCCTTTCAAAATCCTAGTCCATGCACTTTTATGCTACTACAGATGATATGTACTTGCTTTGGCGGCTGGTTTCTTGTAGGAAGCCGCCAAGTTTCCTGGCTGCCTCAGGCAAGGATTATCACTCTCCTGGAGTGAACCAGTAAACAAGATTTGCATCTGGAGGCTGGAGACTGCCATTTCCTAGTCAAAATAACTTTGGCGTCTGTCTTGCTGGGCCAGACGTAGAGTGGCCAAGGTGCACAAAAGATCAAAACCGTATTTTGGATTATTCAGTGCTAACTCCCCCTCCCCAGCATTGCTGAGGCAAGTCTGGGGGCTTCTTTTGATATTCATTTGACTCTGTTTACCTGGTAACCGACCCGGGTCAGTCCCC
This sequence comes from Helogale parvula, assembly GCA_004023845.1. Classification (NCBI taxonomy): domain Eukaryota; kingdom Metazoa; phylum Chordata; class Mammalia; order Carnivora; family Herpestidae; genus Helogale; species Helogale parvula. The sequence goes on from PJEM01005908.1 coordinate 113,766, forward strand.
GCCCCAAACATCCTATATAAGAGTGAATTATTTTCTTAAGGGATAGAAGAAGAATAAAGGAGACAGAGGCTTGATCGGAAACCGTGTGCTGTCTTCACTCTCTGCGGCTCCCTCCTGCCCTGTTTTTCTCTCCCTCCCTCAGGTGAAGGACCCGCGAGGGAGGCGCGCTCAAAGCCGGGGACGAGCGCGCCTGAACCTGGCGAGCTAGCGCACCACGGCACCCACAAGTGCCGCCCCAGCCTGGGGTGGAAGTGGACGGGGCAGACGAGCCGCCCCAGGCCCCGGGAAACGACAGTTTCTTAGCCAGGATCTAGTAGGGGGAAGGCGCAGTTTCTCTAGGCGTTGGCAGGGATTTTTGCTGCTGCCGCTGGAGGTGGTGAGGTGCGCTGCTAGAAACAAAGTGCACTCCCTCACAGACACCGCCATAGACTCCCAGCCCCCAGCCAGGATAGCAATCGCGTAGCGAGAGGGAAAAGTTTCTCTTGGCACTGGTCAGGATTCAAGCTGCTGCTGCCTGAGGCGCCAGGTGCCACCGGAAATGAACTGCGTGCTCCTGCAGCGGAAGCATGTGTCCCCGCCTCCACCACCACCAACTCCCAGCCAGGATTGCGTAGGGGTGGGGGCTATTTTTTCCCTGTTGGCACCTGGGATTTGGGATTCATGATTCATGCAGCCAATGCTGGAGGCGAGATGTACTGTGGAAATGAGGTGTGTGCTCCCAAACCTGCAGCCAAGGCTGAAGTGCGAGTCCCCAGGGCCACCTCCACTGCCGTGGCTGCCAACTCCCTGCCAGGATGGTGTAGGGGTGGAAGCTGTTTTTCCCTTGTGCCAACCGGTTTCAGGATTTGGGCTACCCAGCAGGTATATATGGAGTGAGAGTTTTTATCTCCGAGTGTGGTTAAATGTTCTTTATCTCTTCTTTAGAGACAATATTATCACTGTGTTCAGTTTCTCTTTCTCTTCCCTTTGTCTCTCAGGGGCTCCATGCGATTCCTCTGTGTTGGGCTGGGGCTCCCACCTCCCCTGCCCTTCTTGGGCTGGCCCGTTTTCCAATCTCCCCAGTTCACACTCACTCATTCAGGCATCTATGAGGTTGTCTTCTTTCTGGAGTCTGTATTTTCTCCTTCCACTCTTGCAGATGAGAGTAATGTCCTTCTCAGTTCGTTAGATGGGGTAGACGAAGTTTACAGAGCTCCCTTCCTCTCCGCCATCTTGGCTCCTCCTCCTCTTGTCATGATATTCTTGACTTTTCACAGAGGAAAATATTCATGTAGCTGATTCAATCAACTATCTATAATTAAAGCAGACTTGTTGGTCACTGTAAGATATGATTATGTTCAAAGGAATGGTAACCTTTCTGACAAACAACGACAATCAGAAGATATTTACATTCAGAGGCATAGATTTGCAATCCTTGATATCACACTTTGATTTTTCTTTGCTCTATCATTATCCCGAGTTAGATTTCCCAAATGTAGAGAGAAGCTTAGACTCTGAGCCAAAATATTGTCTCTGAATTGCCAGAAGCTGTTTGTAAATTTTCCCATGTTCTTATAAACTCAATTAAAAGTTGAAGCTTGGGGCACCTGGGTGGCTCAGTTGGTTATGCAGCCAGCATTGGCTCAGGTCATGATCTCATGGTTTGTGGGTTCAAGCCCCCCTTTGGGCATTGTGCTGACAGCTAGTTCAGAGCCTGGAGCCTGCTTCAGATTCTGTGTCTCCCTCTCTCTTAGACCCTCCCCTGCTCGCCCTGTCTCTGTCTCTCAAAAATAAATTAAAAATGTTAAAAAATTTAAAAATAAATAAATAAAAGCTGAAGCTTAGATCAAATTAAAATGACTTGCTTTGTTTTACAAAATCCAGCCATCCAGCTGTTCACAATATTGATGTGAATACATTTCATTTACAATAGTATGTTCTAATGTTCTCTGTAGGTTCCCTCAGGTCTATAGTCAATTAATTACTTATTATGTGTTTGCTATGGCAGCCTGGTTTCCTGTTTCCATTACCTCTTCTGCACCCACAAAGCCCTACAACACTTAAATCCTGACATTTATGAATGATATCTAAGTGAAATATCCTTTCTTTTCTTTTCTCCTGAAAAAGTCTCACACTAGAAGGTGGTCAAATCTAACATCTTTAAAAAACTTAAATAGAATTATTCTCCATTATCCAATATTATGACCACAATCTATCTTCAACAAGCCAGAGTAGCCATACTTATACAGGACAAAATGAACTTTAAAGTAAAGGGAGTAGCAAAAGATGATGAAGGACATTACATAATAATTACAGGGTCTCTCCATCAGGAAGAGCTAACAATTTTGAACATCTATGTGCCGAATACGGGAACACCCAAATACATAAAATAATTAATCACAAACAGAAACAATCTTATTGATAAAAACGTGCTAATTGAAGGGATTTTAATACTCCACTAACAGCAATGGATAAATCAACCAGACAGAAAATCATTAAGGAACAATGGACCTGAATGACACACTGGAAAACATGGAATTAATAGAAATATTTAGAACTCTTCAACCTGAAGCTAGGAAATTCACCTTCTTTTCGAGTGCACATGGCACATTCTCCAAGATAGATCACATACGGGGACATAAAGCAGCCCTCCATAAATATAAACAAATTGAGAGCATACCATGCACACTTTCAGATAAGAGTGCTATGAGACAGGAAATCAATCACAAGAAAAAGTCTGGAAAACCTCCAAAAACTTGGAGGTTATAAACCGCCCTACTATAGAATGATTGGGCCAATCAGGCAATTAGAGAAGAAATTTAAAAATATATGGAAACAAATGAAAATGAAAATACAACAATCCAAACTCTCTGGGATGCAGCAAAGGCAGTCCTAAGAGGAAAGTATTTTGCAATCCATGCCTATTTCAAAAAACTAGGAAAGGTGCAAAATCAAAATCTAACAGTGTACCTAACTGAAGTAGAAGGAAAGCAGCAAGAGCACACCAAACCCAGCAGAAGACAAGGAATAATAAAGATCAGGGCAGAGATAAACAATATAGAATTAAAAACAAACATTTGAACAGATCAGTGAAACCAAGAGTTGGTTTTTTGAAAAAATAAACAAAATTGATAAACCTCTAGCCAGGCTTCTCAGAAAGAAAAGATAGAACACCCAAATAGACAAAATCATGAATGAAAATGGATCTATTATAACTAATCCTTCAGAAATACAAGCAATCATCAGGGGATACTATGAAAAATTATATGCCAGCAACCTAGACAACCTAGAAGAAATGCACAAATTCCTAAACACAAATGCACTACCAAAATTCAAATGGGAGGAGATAAAAAATCTGAATAGACTCATAACGAGTGATGAAATTGAATCCATTATCAAAAGTTTCCCAAAGAATAAGAGACCGGGGCCGGATGGCTTCTAGGGGAATTCTGCCAGACATTTAAAGCAGAGTTAATACCCATTCTTCTCAAGCTATTCCAAAAAATAGAAATAGAAGGAAATATTCAGGACTCATTCTATGAAGCCAGGATCACGTTGATTCCCAAACCAGACAGAGACCCAACAGATAAAGCGACCTACAGGCCAATATCCTTGATGAATGCAGATGCAAAAATACTCAAAATACTGGCAAATCGAACTCAAAAGCATGTTAAAAGAATTATCCACCAGGATCAAGTGGGATTCATTCCTGTGTAACAGGACTGGTTCAATATTCGCAAATCCATCAATGTGATACATCATGTTAACAAAAGAGATAAAAACCATATGATCCTGTCGATAGATGCAGAAAAACCATGCGATAAAATACAGCATCTCTTCTTAATAAAAACCCTTAAGAAAGTCTGGATAGAAGGAACTTACATAAACATCGTAAAAGCCATTTATGAAACCCCCACAGCTAATATGATCCTCAATGGGGAAAAACTGGGAGTATTCCCCTGACATATGGAAGATGACAACGATGTCCACTCTCACCACTGTTGTTTCACATAGGTCTGGAAGTTCTAGCCTCAGCAATCAACCAATGGAAATAAAAGGCAGCTGAATGGGCAAAGATGAAGTCAAACTTTCACTTTTGGCAGATGACCTGATTCTCTACATGGAAAACCCGACAGACTCCACTAGAAGCCTACTGGAACTGATCTGTGAATTCAGCAAAGTCGCACGGTACAAAATCAGCGTATAGAAATCAGTTTCATTTTTATATACCAATAATGAAGCAACAGAAAGAGAAATTAAAAAACTGATTCATTCACAATTGCACAAAAAATTATAAATTTCTTTGGAATAAACCTAACCAAAGATGTAAAAGACCTGTATGATGGAACCTATAGAAACATATGAAAAAAACTGAAGAAGACACCAAGAAATGGAAAAACATTCCATGCTCATGAATCGGAACAATAAACATTGTGAAAATGCCATTATTACCAAAGCAATCTACACAGTTAACACAATTCCAATCAAAATTGCACAAGCATTCTTCTCAAAGCTAGAACAAACTATCCTAAAATTCATATGGAACCACAAAAGACCCCGAATAGGCAAAGTAATATTGAAGAAGAATACCAAAACATGAGGCATCACCGTTCTAGACTTTAGCTTCTATTACAAAGTGGTCATCATCGAGACAGTATGGTATTGGCACAAAAACAAGACACATATACCAATGGAAAAGAACAGAGAATCCAGAACTGGACCGACAAATGTATGGCCAATTAATCTTTGACAAAGCAGGAAAGAGTATCAAATAGAAAAAATGACAGACTCTTTAACAGATGGTGCTGGTAGAACTGGACAGCAACATGCAGAAGAATGATACTAGACCACTTTCTTACACCATACACAAAAATAAACTCAAAATGGATGAAGGACCTGAATGTGAGACAGGAAACCGTCAAAACCCTTGAGTAGAATGTAGGAAACAACCTCCTTGACCTCAACCATGGCAATTTCCTATTTGACACATCCCCAAATACAAGGGAATCAAGAACAAAAATGAACTATTGGGACTTCATCAAGATAAAAAGCTTCTGTACTTCAAAGGAAACAGTCAAGAAAACTAATAGGCAACTGACAGAATGGGAAAAGATAGTTGCAATTGACATTGGATAAAGGGCTAGTATCCAAAATCTACAGGGACTCATCAAACTCCACACCTGAAAAACAAATAATCCAGTGAAGAAATGGTCAGAAGTTATGAATAGACACTTCTCCAAAGAGGATATCCAGATGGACAACAGACACATGAAACGATGCTCAGTTTCACTCATCATCAGGGAAATACAAATCAAAATCACACAGTGATACCACCTCATGCCAGTCAGAGTGGCTAAAATGAAATCATTAGGAGAGTACAGATGCTGGTGATGATGTGGAGAAATGGGAACCCTCCTACACTGTTGGTGGGAATGTAAACTGGTACACCCCCTATGGAAAAGATGTGGATGTTTCTCAAAAAAATTAAAAAATTTTTAATTTTAATAGAATTTCTCTATGACCCAGGAATATCATTGCTAGGGATTTACCCAAGGGATACAGAAGTGCCGATGTGTTCGGGCACATGTACCCCAATGTTCATAGTGGCACTTTCTACAATAGCCAAATCATGGAAAGAACCTAAATGTCCATAAACTAAAGAATGGATCAAGAAGGTGTGGTTTATATATACAATGGAATACTACATGGCAATGAGAAAGAATTAAATCTGTCCATTCGTGGAAACATGAATGGACCTCAAGGGTGTCATGCTATGTGAAATAAGTCAGGCAGGGGAGGCCAGATACCATGTTTTCACTCATAAGTCTAACAGGAGAAACTTAACAGAGGACCATAGAAAGTGGAAAGGTTGAAAAAGTTATTGTGAGGGAGGGAAGCAAATCATGAGGGACTCTTGAATACTGAAAACAAACTGAGGGCTGAAGGGGCAGGGGAAAAGTGGCAGGGAGGTGATGGACATGGAGGAGGGCACTTGTGGAGAAGAGCACTGAGTGTTTTATGGAAACCAACTTGACAATGAACTATTAAAAAAGACAATAAAAAACAGTTATAATCATCACCTAGAGCACTAATAAAATGTATAATTCCTTAAAAAATAAAAAATATATTTTAAAATTAGGAATATAACTCATTTACATAATTTATATATTTATAACTCATATAACTCATGAAAACAAACAAAACACATTGAGATTTCATATGGTTTTTCAATCATTTTTAAAATTGTTTCATGTGTCATTAGCTATGTTCTAAATAATTTTATAATAACAAATCCACCAACAAAATTTAGCTAACTAATGTGAGTCGTAAATTAAGGTAAAATATGTCTCAGTTTTTCTGTTAGAATGTTAAAAATTTTGTTTGGTATTATGAGAGAAATAATTTGACAGGGTACTAGCAGATCAATTTGATTTGTAAAGTGACCATTAACAGTTATAGTTCATATTCTACTTTCAATGATTCCTCATTAATGTGGCATTCCACTTCCTATCACACATTTGACGTACTCTCCATTATATGTCATTGGATTAATTGCGATGTGGTTTTAGTTGTGAGATTCCGAGCACATCTTTGTCACCTCACACTAGAGCTGGTCCCTGACTCTTGGACACTGGAAACATATTAGAAACATCTGAGTCTGTTTGCCCAAATTTTACCCAAGCAGGTTTCCTTTTACCTAGTTACAAATTACAGCCACACACACAAAAAAAACGTTCACCTTTATAGAGATAATGTTTCCGGAAAGCACAGTTTATTATATTTATGTGTCAATTCACGTGATCTTACTGATACCACTTTTACTTGTTTCTCCATAATAATTTGAAGCTTTTAACTTCTCTCTAGAATTTTAAATAAAATAAAACCTGTTTGTAGAAGTACAGACATGGAAACTTTTTAAAGCTGAGAATGCAGTATGATACAAGTAGTAATAATATAAGGTAGAAATCATTTGCTTTAAAGACTATATCAAATATTGTAGAACGTCCCATTGTGAAAAGCAATTTAGCACAGAATTAGTAATCAAGGCCTTTTGCCAGTCTCCTTTGGAGGTAGCTGCTAAAACTTGTTTGGAACCTTACCATGAGAAAGGCTGCAGCAACAGTAAACTACCGTAGTTGATCTGAAATATACTTAGAGTTATGGAAAGCACAGCAAAACATCTGCAAAAGAAAGAAAGCACTACAGGTTTAGAAGGGCAAGTTAGTAAAGCTTCCCAGAGTTATCTCAGGGCCTGTCAGAGAATGTTAACCCAACAGCTGCCAAAGCCAGAACTAGAGCTCCCAAGAGTTAAAAGAAGCAGACAATGGGTGGAAGGACCCAAGGGTTTTTCTTGTAGGCTCATGGTGAAGAAATGTAGATAAGCACTAACCTCTGAAGTAGAGGAATATACAAAGGAATAGAATGGGTTGGGCCTTGTATGATCAACACAGTCTGTACACAAACAAGAAGATATATTCCATAATATGCAAAGTACTCATTACAGTGATTCCCAAAGAGTAGTTTCTTAGCTCCTACTTTAGATGGGATAAAACTGGGGCGCCTGGGTGGCTCAGTTGGTTAAGCATCTGACTTCGGCTCAGGTCATGATCTCATGGGTCTTGGTTACGAACCCTGCATTGAGTTCTGTACTGACAGCTAGCTCAGAGCCTGGAACCTGCCTTCAGATTCTGTGTTTCCCTCTCTCTCTCTGACCCTCCTCTGCTCACACTCTCTCTCTCTCTCTCTCTCTCTCTCTCTCTCTCTCTCTCT
>PJEM01005909.1:0-23729 GCA_004023845.1 Helogale parvula
CTCCAGACGGCCCCTCGCCCCGGGCTGTTCCGTCTTCCCGTTGGCCCTCCCTCCTCCAGCAGTTTACGTGGTGTCCCTGTCGACCTCTCTGGCTCGATTAAGGCCGGAGATCCCAGAGTCTCTAGGGGCGATCCCGCTTGCGCCGGTGGCTGTCTGGGCCCCTGTCACCCGGCTGGAGCTGCTCAGTCTCTCTAGCCCCTCTGGCGGTCTTTGCTCCCGGGGGTCAGCTAGTCTCTTCCTGACTGCTGGGGTCGGGAGTGCTCAGTGCCGCTGTGATTCTTAAGCTTTTGGCTATGGCCTTAGTCACCTGGGTTTCCTGTCTGGGGCCTCTGAGCTTCTGTGGCCCTCACATTTGGGGAAACTGAGGGCCTCACTTCATTGCTGTAGCCCCTCATACTGTAGGGGTGCCCACCAGGCCCCCAGGTAAAAGGATTTTACATTTCTTGGCGAATTTGCCCCGATTTCTAGCTACTGACACCATGTCCCTTGCAATAGTGTTCAAGGACAAGGAAACAATCTTGTGTTTTTTAATTTTTTTCGCTTGCAGTATGCCCTTCCCCCATGCACACTGGGGCTGGATCTGCACAGTTCTCCTCCACCCCCCCGGGGTGCAGCCTTCCCTTGTAGTTGGCTGACCAAGGATGGACCATCCTGAGTTTCTCTCCCTGCCCTTCGTGTTCTCTCCTGTCTTAGAAACAAGCTGGGGCAGGGTCGAATGTGAGGGGTGGGTGAGTTGTGCAAGGACTGGGTGAGGGGTGGGTGAGTTGTGCAAGGACTGGGTCCCAGAGGTCCCTTAGGATCTGGCGCTGCCTTCCCAGGCCAGCTGGAGTGGGTACTGAGCAAGGCAGTGCCCCTTGCAGGTGGGAGAGCATTGGGTCATCCTCAGGACTGGGTGCACACCAGATGATAGAAAACCTCCTCCTTTGGAATGAGAGGGACAGGGCTCTGGAGCCTGGGGGGGGGGGGGGGGGGGGGGGGGGGGGGGGGGGGGGGGGGCGTGTCTTGTGGGTGGGATGGTGCTCCAGGTATTAGAATGGCAACTGAGGAGGTGGTGGAGTGTCTGAGGAGCCGGTGACAAGACTGGGGCCCTTGGGAGCGAAGGAATGGTCTGGGATGCTGGCAGCTTGTGGCCCTGGGGAGAGGAGGAGGTAGTTACCAAGGATCATGGTGAACCTTTATTGGATACTTTTTACTGCTTGGGCATTGTGCTAAGTTTGCAGGTACCATCTCACGTAGGCCTCGCACCTGTCCCAGTAGCTCCGGTTTTTACAGAGGGAAACCGGCTTAGAGAAGTGAGCATATGGTCACAATGCTGGAGAGTGGCAGAGCCACCCAGCGTCTGAATCCTGGCTATATCAGACCCTGATACAGGCTTAGAGGAGGAGCATCATTTGGTCTCTGCCATAGGGCTGTGACACTTGGTTTAAAAATTCTTCTGTCCCCCTCAGTCTCCCTCAGGCCAACCCTGGGCTGGCTAGCAATGCCCAATCTCTCATTTTCATCTGCTGTGGTCATCCCACCCTGACTGCCCCGAGGGGGGGATCCCCCAGGGAGTTTTTCCCCCAAGCCACCCCACCCCCCGGATGTGCTCAAGCCCTGTCCCATTCTCCCAGCCCAGGCCTGGGCCGGCTCCTCCTTCCTCTTGGCGAGGCTCTGGAAATCCAGTGGGAGGCCATTGCTATGGCAACAGGACTAGGCCCTGGCTTTACCTCATCAAATTCCAAGCTGAAGCCAAAGCGATTGAGAAATTAAAGAAAAAAAATGTATTCCAGATGTTTACTTTTTATTCCTTATTTTTCCGTGTTTGGATGAGACAGCTCGGAGGGAGGGAGGGAGGCAGGGAGGCGGGCTGGCGTGGGGCAGGGATGTGGAAGGAGGAGGGGAAAGAGGGGGGAGAGGGAGCCACTCCCAGCTGCAGGGGGGGGAGGAGGGTGAGCGGGAAGGGGGAGGCAGGCGGTGGGGCGGAGCCCCAGGTTGGGGAGGAGCGGGTTTTTCCCGTCTCCCATGAGGTGATTCACGGAGAGACCTCAGACTTCTCTCGGGCCCTCTTGCTCTGCCCCTGAGTAGAAACCTCAGGCAGGGGCGTCGGACCCAAGGGGTGCCTTGGGAACAGTAAGTGGGGTGCTTGGAGAGCTTGCCAGAGGGAGCAGTGGGCAGGTCCCTGAAGCTCCAGGACTTTAGGGTTAGGAGACTGGAGTTTAGAGAGTTGTCTGGGCAGAGTGGAGGATACAGCTGCTGGGCACCTCCCTTGAACCCCCCCCAACCCCCTCTGAAGTTCCCGCTTCCGGTCCCACACTCTGCCTCTTCTAGAAGTAGGAGACTTCCCTCACCAAGCCTGCTGCCAGAGCCCAGCCCCTTTGCCTTCTCAGTCTCTTGCTCTCTTTTCCTGGGTCTCCGGCTGCCCTGCTCACTCCCCTCTGCTCCCCAATTCTCACGCAGGTTCTGCCGCATGTGATGAGAGTGTCCGCTCTCAGGGAAGGCACAGCCATGGCTTCTCCACCGCCCCGGGAGATGGAGGAGGAGCTGGTGTCTGCTGGCTCAGAGCCAGGTACCTATGGGTGCTGGGTGGGGCAGGGTGGCCTGGAGGAGGGTGGAGGTGCAGCAGCGGAACCCCTGCTCTGTCTGGGAGGGGGTGGGGGATTGGGAGTGGGAGGCCGCTGAGGATGTGCAGCATGAGTTTGGAAGGTTGTTTGGGCCTGTGGGGCCCAGTCAGAACTGTCTGAGGACCTAGGTCCCCGGCAGATGACAGCAGACCAGCAGACTGACCTCTGGGGGGTGAGGTGGATTAAACCATGCTTTCTGCAGAGGAGGAAACTGAGGCCTGGAGGAGAAATGGCGTGCACCTAGGGGGGTTTGAACCCAGGCCTCCTGGCTCTGTGTCTACACTCCTTTCTTGGGCTGAGCCCAATGAGTGGGTGATACAGGATTCTATTAGAAGGGCCGTCCGTGGCCATGAGTAATTCCCAGTCTTTTATTTGGCAGTGAAATGCCTTGTGTAGAAGGTAGGTCTCTGGTCTTGTTTTTTTTCCTGTAGCAGATTTACTTCTGTTTGGCTTAGGTCAATAGTCAGTTTGCATTCTTGATCACACACTGGATGATGAGGGGAAGGTGGCCTGGGCGTGCACTCTGGCCGGGGGAGTAGGGAGCCCTGGTGGGGAAGCCGAGCTACGTTTACCTTGGGTGGCAGAGCAGAACAGTGTCATATAAGAGGAAAGGACTGGACTGGGGACATGGTGGCCTGACCGTGGTTGATGTGGGCAGGCAGGCATCCATTTATTGGCTCTTTTGTTCATTCATTAGTTTGTTCATTTGATAACACGTGCTAGGGTGCAAAGTGGGATACGAGGAGAAATTACATGCCAACTGGGCCCTTAAGTAGCATTAGCTGGTAAGGCAGACTGGGTAATGTTTTTGAAATTTGGAGATGGGAGAAGTGTATGAAAAATCAAGGAAGGCTTTATGGAAGAGGTGACATTTGTCTTGTACCTGGAAGGTTGTGAACTTTCTGAGTTTGTATAGGGTGGGAGATGAAGGTCCGCCTCCTGGTTCTTCTGACGGATCCCCCCAACCAACCCTTTCCTTTTGGTAGGTGACCCTCGGGCCAAACCCCCCGTCAAGCCCAAACCTCGGGCCCTGCCTGCCAAGCCAGCCCTGCCTGCCAAGCCCAGTCTGCTGGTGCCTGTTGGGCCTCGGCCCCCCCGGGGTCCCCTGGCTGAGCTGCCTTCTGCCCGGAAGATGAACATGCTTGCAGGACCTCAGCCCTACGGTGGCAGCAAACGTCCCCTTCCCTTTGCACCCAGGCCTACGCCTGAGGCCTCTCCTGGAGAAGCCACTCGAGAGTCTGGGAAAGAGGAGGCCGGGAAAGAAGAGATGCCCCCTTTGACACCCCCACCTCGGTGTGCTGCCCCGGGAGGTGTGCGGAAGGCCCCTGCCCCCTTCCGTCCGGCCTCAGAGCGCTTCGCAGCCACCACAGTGGAAGAGATCCTGGCCAAGATGGAACAGCCTCGGAAGGAGGTCCCTGCCAGCCCCGATCGCCTCTGGGGCTCCCGCCTCACCTTTAACCACGATGGCAGCTCAAGATATGGCCCCAGGACGTACGGTGTGGCCACCGGTCCCAGGGATGAGGACAGCGGGATGCTCTCCAGGGGATGGTCCCAGGAGGGACCACCAAAGTCTCCCAGCGAGTGCCAGGAAGAGCGAAGCAAGACTCCTGAGGAGAGGTAAGGGGCGGGAGGCAGCCTGGAGGACAAAAGGGTGGCCTTCTCTGGGACTGTGACCTTCATGCTTAGGTTAAAGTGGGGCTAGTGTGCTCTGAGCGCAGACAGACCTTGGTCTGAGTGACACAGCACTCCCCTGGTAGACGGAGTCAGTGTTACCGATGTATGTTGATGGTGGAATTCAAATGCACTGTGTGGAAGTTCATTTTTATTAGGTCTTTTTAGCACGAGAGTTGAGTTTGCCGCATGTAATTGACAGCCATGCTGTTCAGCGAGTGGAATATTAAACCCGTTTTTGAGATGCAGAAACTGAGGTTCTGAATGACTTCCCGTGGTTCCTCAGCAAATAAGAGACAGAGCTAGGATTCGAATTCGGGTCTCTTTGATTCCAAAAGTGTGTTCTCGTCAGTGCTAGCTCCCACCGAGGGTGGGGCACTGTGCTGGTGCATGTGTGGGGGGGGGGGGGGCACAGATGGGATTGCAGGTGCAGTCCGCCCACGAGGAGGAGTCTGATAGAACAGCTACTGCACGAGCACGCCTTGATGCCAGGCCGGCCAGCATCTGTGCACAGAGGTCATGGCCAAGTTGGAGACTGTGGCCCATACAACAGTTCTCTGGGGTTGGTGCCAGTGTAAAGGAAGGCTGGCCAGGAGATGCCCCTGGGAGTGGTGGGCACAGGCTCCCTGTCCCTTCTGGCTGCTGTGAAGGGCAGGGCTCCTGTGATGTGGGCTGAGCTTTAAGCTGAAGGCCCCTGCCCTACCCTGCCCCCCACCCCAGCCTTGCCCTGCTCTCACCTGAACATGCCTGGAGGGCAGGGGCCCTAGTTCATCCTTCTTTGTCCCAGGCCTCCAGGAGGTCACACCCTGCCCAGGCCGGTCTGCTCTCCAGCTTCCTCCCCTTCCTTGCTCTAAGCAGAACTTAAGAGGAACAACTTCAACTTTGGAAAATCACTCTTCCCCCTCATCCTCCCCCTGTAATCCTTCAAGAAGCATTGGCAGGGCAGCTGGGACCAGCTGTGCTCTCCCTGGCTGCAGGAGAACGTTAACCCCTTATGGGCTAGGGGAAGGAAGAGTTAGCTTTTGGGGAACCGCCGAGGGGGCTGGGCACGCAGGGTGCCTGTCCTAGGGGTGTGGGGGGCATTTAACGCTCGATGTGCAGGTGGGGCATGGGCACTGTCTCCCAGTTCACTTTCTCGCTGAAAACTGCACTTTTTCTGTACAAAGTGATTCCAGGCGGGGCTCAGGAGTAGGTGCCTGGTGGGGGTTGACTTTGGGGGCTATTGAAGTCACTTAGGTAGACTTCCTCTACTCTCCCCTGCTCCGTTCTCTGCCTCCATTTCCTGTCTTGTCCCCTCACAGGAGCGCCCCTTTGGACTTGGCCTACAACGGGGACTTGGCTCAGCCGGCCAGCTCGGACCCACCTGCTGATGTGAGTTAGCCTCCTGTTACTGGAGGGGTCATTTGAGATCATTGGTGTCACCACCTCCTTGTAGTTCAAACGGGGCAACTGAGGCCTGTGGAGGAGGTGGCTTGCCCCAGGTCTGGCCCCAAGACTCTGATTTCTGGACTCCCAGGCCATTGTTTTCAGTCCCTGAGGTGGTTCAGGGTGGTTCAGGCTGTGAAACTACTTGTTATGAGCAGTAATTATAATATTTCTAACAAGCACTCCTGATCAGGTATCAGGGGTGTGTGGGGCACGTCCCAGGAACGGTGACTAACTCAGTCCTCATGGAACTCTGGCTCCTGGGCCCTCCTGGTCCCATGCGAGGTGTGAGGGTGCCGGGGCTCACACGGGCTTGGCACCCAGGGGCTGGAGCAGGAGTTGAGGTGCCTGATTCCTGTGTCCTCCCTGCTTGGACTGCCTTCTTGGGGATCAGATGAGGACAGTGGGACCCTTGCTAAGGGATGGGTCCCCGCAGAGTTGCCCAGTGAGGACCAGGGAGGAGGGGTGAAAGGTGGGAGACGCCCGGAGGACAAAGGGGGTGTTTCCTATTTCCTCCCCACTGTTCCCCACCATGTGCTCCGGAGATGGTCAGCCCGCCTTCCTATTTAACTGATGCCCCTTGGTGCTCATAGAGTCCTTCTAGCCTGGGGCTCTCCCATCTCCTCCATGATGAAGCCCTGACCACATTCCCCTATCCAGCCAACAAATACTTCCTGAGCCCTTACCACGAGTCAGGTGCCAGGGACACTGCAGAGAGCAAAGGGCATGGTGTCCTGCCCTCGGGGAACTCACGGAGCGCAGGGAGGCAGGCACCAGCACAGGCAGCTCTCGAACCCGCAGAGACTGCGGGGTGTTGGACAAGCACGGCAGTCCTGTCGAGGTAGGGTGATCCGGGCTGAAGGCGAGGGAGTGAACTGCGGGGTGTTTGGGGAGCCGCATTCTGGGCAGAGGGAACTGAGTGCACAAGACTTAGTATCTTCCTGGCCAGGAAGCCAGGACGCCTGCATCTCAGCCAGAGAGGAGAGGTTGCAGGCTAGTGCGTTCGGACGCCTGATGGGTTGGATGGCGTGGAGCCTCACAGGCCACTGGAAGGACTTGGCCTTGAGTGAGGGGAAGGAGCCATTGAGGGGTGTGGGGGAGAGCAGCAACATGGCGTGGGCTTGGTTGTGAAGAGTCGTCTGGGGTGCAGTTAGCCACGAGTGGCAGCGGGGACCAGTTGGGGCATGATCCGGGTGGGGGATGATGGTGGCTGGACCCTGGAGGTTGGCTCTGGATGGGGTGTAAAGGTGAGGCAGGCAGGGTGTGCAGGCGGATTGATAGGAGAGCAAGCCAGTGCAGAATCACAGATGACAGCAGGGCCTTTGGCCGGTGCAGTGGAAGGGTGAGGTTCCCATTTAATGGAACGGGGCACTTGGAAGGACAAAGCAGGTATGAGGAGTTTGCTTCTAGTTTTGCTGAGTGTGAGATGCCTTGAGGACACCCTGGGGGAAATATCAGGGCAGCTGGATAATTGTCAGCGGACAACGTGGCCGTTAGGACGGGCAGGTCACCAGAGGGGTTAAGGTCACCAGAGGAGCCAGGGAGGTACAGGGCGGCAGGGGGCCCAGGCCCCAAGGGGAGACCAGGAGGAGATCGGGGAGGTTTGAGGGCTAGAGGCCACCCTGAGCCAGCAGCCAGTTTTGGGGCTGAAGGAGGGCCTGACCCACCATCAGATGCTATTGCTAGGTCAAAGCAGGTGAGCCCTGGGAATGGGACTCAGCTACAGGGAGATCATTGGTGACCTTGACAGTAGCATTAACCAGCGGGCGAAGGGAGAAGCCTGTCCAGAGGGGGTCCAGGAGAGAACGGGACGGGATGAGAGGAACACCACGGATAGATGGTGAACACTGGCCATGCATTCAAGAAACTGGGTGGTAAACTTTAGAGAGAGAGGTGAGGTCAAGAGTGGCTTTTTTGTTTTTTGTATTTTTAAGACAGAAGACACAAGAGCAGTTTGTGCGCTGTTGGAAATGAGCCAGTGGAGAAGGAAAAATCCATGATGCGAGAGAGAGAGAGAACTCTGAGTGAGGACCGCTCACAAGCATAGGAAGGGAGCGCGGTGCTTGGGCTCACGAGCAGGCGGTGGGGTGTGTAGGCTGGTGGGGGTTGGTGGCGGCCGGTGGTTTGAGAACACCAGATGCACAAGCATTGCCTGGGAATGTGGGCGCGTGAGGGGAAGTGTTGGGGGACAGCCGGGTGCTCGAGGCCCATTTGAGGTCCTGGAGGTTTGAGAGCTGGTCAGGTGGTGGTGAGATGGGGCATCCTGCCCGTTTCCTGTCCTGCAGCCGCGTCTGGCCCCAGGCACTGCTGCGGGGAGGTGGAGAGCTGGGTGCAGCATCGCGTGGAGGTTGGTGGGGGAATTGTGGGAAGAAGTGACTTGAACACCACCGAGAAGTGAGGGCAGGAGGGGTGCAGGGGCCGTGAGAAGGAGGCAGGGTCAGTGGCCTCTGCTTCCCAGAGGCGGAGGCGTTGAAGGCTCAGGAGTGGAAGGAGGTAGGTCGCGGGACACATAGGAGGTAGGAGTGGGGGTGATTATGGAGGAGCTGCAGCTACCAGTGACGACAGGGAGTGGGACAGAGTTCAGCTGGAGCATGTCACAGAGTATGACCTGGGAGGGGTGGCTCACAAAGTGATGGTGCAAGAAGAGGTCAAGGGACGGAGAACCAGGATGCTGGGGGCTCTGTAGGAGCTCGGACAGGAGGGGTTGTGGGTGGTATTGTTCAGGGCGCGTGGTAGAACGGTTGGAGTTTTGTAGAGAGGAGGGAGGATGGAGGCAAAGGAACAGATCTTGAGAAGCAAGCAGGACCTTCTCTCTCCCAGACTGAGTGGGCAATGATGTGGGAGAAACTGCCCTGTTGGAGAGGGTGGCAGGGGAAGTGTGACCCGTGGGGAGGGCAAACGTCAAAAGGAGCAAGGCTTCCTTCATTGTCTGGGGACAGGCCAAATGGAATGCCAGGATGCCAGGCGCTTGGTACCCTCTGCCTCTTCCTCCTCCCCTGGACCCCTATCCCAGAGTGGCCGTTGTTTCTGTAAGTTCTCTTCCAGGAGGCCTTGAGCACAGATCTTTTTTAATCCTCACTCAACTTTGAGATGGACGTTGTTGCCATTAGCCCCATGTACAGAGGGGAAAGCGGAGGCTCGGAGATACCGAGTGACCACCATACGGAAGGGCATATGGTTTATAGGAGGCAGTGCCGATGATGACTCCAGGTGCTTTCGTGTCCCTTGGTGCCTTTTACCTGGATCTGGAGGCTGGGCCTGCCTGCTTCCTCGGGTAGCAGGTAGCCTCCGGTAGTGCTGGGACGCGTGGATACAGACTGGGGTGGGGAGCACCACACCTCCCCCTGGGGTGGCCTGGCTTCCCACCGGGCTTAGCGACCTCTTCTGAGGCAACACCCCCCCCTGCCCAGGGGGCAGATTCCCCATTTTCCTTCTGTTTGTCAAGGCGAGGTTTTTGACACGTGCACCACAGACTCTCACAGCCTTGGGAGAGCTCTGGGCAGGTCCGGGTCGTGAGAGGGAAGATCTGAACCACTTGAGATATTATGAGTGAGGAGGCTATGTGCGTTTTCTGGGGAGAGCGCCTGGGATGGGGTCTGTGAACCCTAAGAAGCATAAGATGCCCCAAAATAATTCTCGGGGCTTCCCTTAGCTTCCCTAAGAGGCCCTCTTTCTGAGTTCCTGTCTCCTGATCTGGTCTGTGGAGTTGAGAGTGTGAGGACGCAGCTGATCTGGGGTCTATGTGGGAGGGAGTAATGGCTCTTGACCTTTCTCTTGCAGGTCTCCAAGCCCAGGACCCCCACGAGTCCAGGCTCCACCTCAGAGAATGGAGGCTTCACCAGCTCAGGCCTCCCCACTGACGTCTCAGGCCCAGCCCCTGGGTCTCCCCGACGTCCCTCACCTGCTGGGGGGTCTCCCCGACGTCCCTCACCTACTGAGGGGTCTCCCCGATGTCCCTCACCTACTGAGGGGTCTCCCCGACATCCCTCACCTACTGAGGCGTCTCCCCAACGTCCCTCACCTGCTGAGGCGTCTCCCCGACGTCCCTCACCTGCTGAAAGGTCTCCCCAACATTCCTCACCTACTGAGGGGTCTCCCCGACGTCCCTCACCTGCTGAGGCATCTCCCCGACGTCCCTCACCTGCTGAGGCATCTCCCCGACGTCCCTCACCTGCTGAAAGGTCTCCCCAACATTCCTCACTTGCTGAAGGGTCTCCCCGACATCCCTCACCTGCTGAGGGGTCTCCCCGACATTCCTCACCTGCTGAGGGGTCTCCCCAAAGTCCCTCACCTGCTGAGGAGTCTCCCCAAAGTCCCTCACCTGCTGAGAGCTCTCCCCACCACTCTCAGCTTTCAGAAGCCCAGAGTCCTGCAGTTTCGGGGCCCTCTCCCTGCCCCACTGTGACCCCAGCAGCCCCAGCTATGGCCCTGCCTGATGAGGGTCGGAGCTCTGGCTGCCCCCAGAGCTTAGGGCTCCCTGCTGTGGCAGCCCCGGAGGCCGCTGAGAAGGTGTCAGGGCCCCCCAGCCTGGAGCAGCCCCCAGCTACCTCTGCCCAGCCCCTGCCTGAGGGGGGTGAGTTGTCAGATCTTCCTCGGACGTTTCCATCTGGGGACGTGGTGGCCAAGGGTGATGTAGATCTCCGTCCCGTCAGCCTGGCTCAGCGCCGATTTTCTGAGGGGGTGCTCCGGCCGCCTGGCCAAGACCAGGAGAAGCTGGGAGGCTCTCTGGCTGCCCTGCCGCAAACCCAGGGGAGCCAGTCTTCTTTGGATCGTCCCTTTGGGAGTGGGACAGAGTCCAACTGGAGCTTGTCACAGTCCTTTGAGTGGACCTTCCCTACTCGGCCTTCAGGTCTGGGGGTGTGGCGGCTGGACTCCCCACCTCCCTCTCCTATCACCGAAGCCACTGAAGCTGCTGAGGCTGCTGAGGCCGGTGACTGGGCTGCGTCCAGCAGAGAGAAAGGAGTGTCCCCACAGGGACAAGGGGCCCCGCCTGCTCCAGAGAGGCCAGGGGTTCCTGGTTCCTGGGTGCAGGTGGAGGACCCGGTCATGTCTCCAGCCCAGAAGGGTGATGGGGAGAGCCAACCCCAGTCCCCAGTTGCTCCCCTCAAGCCCTTATCAACGCTGGGGGGCCCCACTGGAGTGGCCTTGCTGCAGGCAGAGGAGAGATATGAGGAGCGGGAGCCTGTGGCTGGACAGGAGTCCCTGTTCCCTCTGGCCACCAGGGAGGCTGCTCTGCCCATCCTGGAGCCGGTCCTGGGGCAGCAGCAGCCAGCACCCCCCGACCAGCCCTGTGTCCTCTTTGCTGACGCCCCGGATCCCCAGCAGGCATTGCCTGCTGAGGAGGAGGCCATGACCCTAGTGCAGGTTGAGGCCACCCAACCCAGGACAGAAGCTCAAGATCCCTGTCATGCGTCCCCCGAGCCTACAGGCCCTGAGAGCAGCTCCCGCTGGCTGGACGACCTCCTGGCCTCGCCGCCACCTGGTGCTGGCAGTGCGAGGCGGGGAGCCGGTCCTGAGCTGAAGGACACACAAACCCCAAGTGCCTGCTCCGAGGTGAGGACAGGGGTGGGGGAGGCTGGGGGCCTCAGGGGACGGAAGCCAGGGCTGCGGCCTCCAGGGCTTGGGATGTAGCCGTGAGCATGGCACCTGTGGGCATGCTCCTCAAGGCTGGGAGGTCTGGCAGAGGGTATGGGATTGGGTCCTCAGCTTTAGGGTGAGTTCATACCCAGGTCCAGCTGCCACCAGCTGAGTCGTCTTGCTGACGACCTCTGAGCCTCAGAAGCCGACCAGCATAAGAACCTTCGCCTCCTAGGGTGGTAGTGCAGGCCAAAGGAGATGTGGTGTGCGCCAGTGCAGTGCTCGCTGTACAGCGAGCGTTCTGAGTGCCTCCTTACAGACAGTGGCGTGGAAGCCAACCTAGTGCCACTCCTCAGAGCTTGGGCTCTGGAACCAGACCGCCTGGGTTCTCTGCGGAGGGCCCAGATGTGATGTTGAACAAGTTACTTCTCTGTGCCTTGGTTTCTGCCTGTGAGATGGGGGTAACAGCGATGAACTCTCCCTCCCAGTGTGATGGCAAAGATTCAATAAGTTGTAATACCTGTAAAGGACTAAGAATAGCACCTGGCTCACCACAAGTGTTTACTAGGTGTTGGCTTTATGACCGTCGTCACCCTTGAGCTCAAGATTGAGCTCAAGACTTGCCTTGTAGTCGGGAAGCCCAGGGTCAGAGGAGGCAGAGCCTTGGGCAAGGTTACCCAACAAGTTGGTGGCCGGGCCCTGATCAGAGTGCTAGTCCTCTGGCCAGTGCCCTTTCTCCTACCAGGCTGCCTCTGAATTGAAGGGCTGGGGTCCTGCAGCCTTTTGAAATGTATTTCTCAAGGCCAGCCTGAGCTGGTAGAGGCGGGGCTAGAAGGAAGGAGGAGCCAGGGGACCTCTGGGGTAGGAGATGGAGGAGCAGGAAGGAGTTAAGAGCGAGTGGGCTCCTGGTAGGTGTGTCTGTCCCGGGCGCTGGGTGACTCAACGGGCTTCTGGGCGGGGCTGCCTGAGCTGCAGCTGCCTTGGAGGGAGCCGGGCCAGGGCGAGCGGGAGCCAGAGTCGGGAGCCAGAGTCGTTGGACAGGTCTGGGCGAGGGGAGCGGCCCAGCCCCGTCCCTGCAGTCAGCTCGGCCGCACCCAGCAGCCCGGGGCGGGCTGGGGGGCAGGGGAAATGGCCCGGCTCGGGGACCGGGAATCCAGCATGTCTGTCTTGGAGAGGCTGTTAGCCAACGCAGCGCTGCGGGATGAGGCAGGCCGGCTCCGCAGCCCCCCGGAGCCCAGGGCTGACCCGCCTGAAGGAGTGAGTCAGGGAGTATGGGGAGGCAGGGGGGAGGCAGTGCAGGGGGCCCTGGGCTGGCTTTTTCGCCTGTGTCTGCGCCGGTCCCTCCCGTCTCCTCCAGGGACCAGGCAAGGGCTATGAGGTCTTCCTGGGAGGGGCCAGGCAGAAGGGTGCTTTCCTGAGGGAAGAAGGGGCTGGGAACTTACAGGGGTGAGTAGGGCCAGGGAGCAGCGTCGGACTCTCCACTTGGAAAGGAGGTGGTGGAAGGGCTTTGAGTCTTAACCACCCTTCAAGGAAACTGCACTCCTTCCACATTCCGGTAAAGACCCCTGTGCTGGGCAGCCTTCCTCTTGGCACTGAGCCAAGTGTTACCCAAGGGCCTGTAAACATGACCATGGCATCATTGATTTGAGTGCCCCTTGCATGCCAGCCACCGTGCTGAGCTTTGGCTTAAGATGATCTTGCTTCATTCTCCCAAAGCAGCCCAGGCAATAGGGATTCTTCCCATTTAAGGGTGAGGACCCTGAGGCCCAGAGTGGTTAAATGATTGGCTCAAGGTCGCACAGCTGGGATCTAAACCCAGGGTTTCTGTTGCTGAAGTGGGGCTCTCCAGACGAGCCAGTGCTGAATCTCATTCTGGGCTCCCACCCTGATTGACTCTAAGCATTGTTTCTTTGTGTCTCTCTCTTTTCCTGATTCCTAGGGACTCCTTGGCTGGGCCCAGAGAGATCTGCAGAGTGAATTTGGAATCACAGCAGACCCCTCTCCCAGCAGTTTTAGTCCTTCCAGCTGGTCTCAAGACGCTTCTCAGGACTATGGCCTTGGTGGTGCAAGCCCTAGAGGGGACGCAGGCCTCCGAGAGGGGGACTGGACCAGCAAGTGTGGGCAAGCAGCTGGGGAAGGGAGCTCCAGGGAGTGGGCCAGCAGGTGTGGCATCAGCCAGGAGGAGACCAGGGCTGCTGGCCTGGACGGGAGTGGAGTGTCTGCCCCAGGGGGGCTCGTGGCCCAGGACTGGGGGATTGGAAAGCCAGCCCAGCCTGGCACTCAACAGAGCCCGGAGGCAGATGTTCAGGACTGGGAGTTCAGGAAGAGGGATTCCCAGGGCACCTACTCCAGCCGGGATGCGGAACTCCAAGACCAGGAGTTTGGGAAGAGAGAGTCGCTGGGTGCTTACAGCAGTCGGGATGTAAGCCTTCAGGACTGGGAGTTTGGGAAGAGAGATTCACTGGGTGCTTATGCCAGCCGAGATGCAGACGAGCAGAACCAGAAATTCGGGGACAAGGACCACCTGGCCGAGGGCCAGGACCAGGAGTTTGGGAAGAAAGAGTCTTCACTCAGCACCTATGGTAGCCGGGGCACGGAGCCGCCAGATCAGGATTTCGGGAAGAGCGCCTGGATGAGGGACTATAGTGGCAGCGGCACGGCCCCTGGCCCCCAGGACAGAGGCTTCGGAGTGAGAGCCCTGAGCGCTGGCTTCAGCCCTGAAGAAGCCCAACAGCAGGATGACGAATTTGAGAAAAAGGTTCCGAGTGGTGGAGACTGTGCGGGCCAGACCAGTAGGGCTGCAAGCCTGCCTGGAGAGAGAGAATCGGGGGGCTTGTTCGGCCCCAGCACGCCCCAGCCCCAGGATGGGTCACTGGGACAGAGAGACCAGAGCAGCTGGCATGGCGGGGGTGCTGGCCAGGACGCCGGAGGGGTGCAGGAGAGACAGCAGGCGGGGGGCCAGAGCCCAGGAGATGCTGGCCAGGAAGACAGGGAGGTGGGCCTTCGAGGCTGGGCGGGCGACTTCAGCCTTGGTGTCGTGCCCCAGCCGGAGGCTGCCTTCAGCGGGGGGCAGCGAGATTGGCCAGACGACTTCTGCATGGAGGCTGCTGAGAGGGGCCATCAGTTTGGCATCATCGGTGATGATCGCGCAGGTGGTGGTGGCCTGAGCCCTTCTGGCCAGATGGCAGGTGGCCCCTTTGTGCCGCAAGAGAAGACCCCGACCGGGCTTGTGGATTGGACCGACCAGCTGGGCCTCAGGAACTTGGAGGTGTCTGGCTGTGTGGCTTCCGGGGACCCGAGCGAAGCCAGGGAGGAAGCCGTGGGACGCATGGGCTGGTCAGATGAGCTGGGCCTGAGAGACGTGGACCTGGCCAGCCGTTTGGAGGCTGGGGGTTCTGAGGAGCTTAGGGGCACTGGGGTCGGGGAGAAGGACTGGACCTCTGATGTCGGTGTGAGGAGCAGGGATCTGGCTGGTGTCGGGGATGTGGGGGGGCCCAGCCAGGCCAGAGAGAGTGGCGTGGGGCAGACTGACTGGTCAGGGGTGGAGGCCAGAGAGTTCCTTAAATCCAGGGAGCGTGGGGTGGGACAGGCAGACTGGACACCAGACCTTGGGCTGAGGAGCATGGCCCCAGGAGCAGGCTGCAGTCCCAGAGAGCTTGGGGCGGGCCAGGTAGACTGGGGCAGTGGTCTGGGCCTGAAGAATTTGGAGGGGCCATGTGACCTAGAGTCTGGAGGCTCTCGGGACTCACGGGGATGTGGAGTGGGCCGGATGGACTGGACCCAGGACTTGGGACTCCGGAATGTGGAGCTCTCGGGGGCCCCGAGCGAAGCCAGGGAGCACGGGGTAGGAGAGGTCAGCCAGTGCCGAGAACTAGGGTTGAGGGACAATGGGGTCTCGTCCCCGGGTCTGGAGCCCAGAGAACTGGGACCTGGTGGGACCAGTGGGCTAGAAACCCAGGGTGAAGACCACTCCCCGCCTTCTCTGGAGAGCTGCCCTGAAGAACCCCGGATGGAGACGGGAGAAGCCCCTGACTTTGGAACCAGGTAAGGGAGCCCATCCCTGTGTGGGAGGGAGGGCACGGCAGCAACCTTTTTGAAGGAGGGAAGATCTGACTTTCCCCGAGGACTTTTAGGGTTTGGAAAATGGGGATGGTATGGACTGTGAGTTTTTAATTTTTTTAAAAAAATTGAAGTATGACACACAGGTGAGTTCTTTTTTTTTTTTTTTTGATGATTGTGATGTCTGAGGTAGTGGTCATTTGCTACCCATGCTTTAGGCTTCCTCGGGGACTTCATATCACAACTGTCCCGGAAGACACTGTGTGTGTGTATCCTGTCTTTTGGTTCCATTGCTGTGCAGGCCCAAAGCCGCAGGTCTTCCCAGGCTGGGGAGCACGGACACTTTCATGGGTGCCGGAAGGAAGATTCAGTGTGTCCTCGTGGCCTGGGCCGCTGCAGGGCCGGACTGGAGTGGACAGTGGCGTTTGTTGTTTCTTGCAGAGATCAGGTGCTTCTTGCCTGCCCTGTCTTAAGGCCCAGAAGAGCAGACGGTTTAAGAACCTGAAGGTCATAGGGGCCTGGCTCCTGACCCCATGATCTTGGCCTCCACGCAGGGAGTGACTGAAAGGGAGCTTTTCAGAGGAACAGACTGGTCGTTGTTGACGAGACAGCCGCAGTCTGTCTCGGGGATTTTTATGTTCTGAAACCAGCGGAGGTGATTTCACCCCTAGAAAGGGTGCTAAAAAGCCATTGCGTCTATTTTCTTAACATTTCTGTTTATTGAGATTTGGTTTTATTCTCTTGACTGAGTAGAAAGTTCTACATTTTTTAAGAAGCTGGAACTTCTCGCTGGGCAGTCGGGTGGGGGCTGTGTTATAAGTGAAAGGGGCAGATGGTAGTGGCAGGGGGCTGGGAGGGACTGGGAAGGGTCCAGAGGAAATCGTGGGGTGTGGATGGCTTGGGAGAGGCACCGAGGCTAAGGAGAAGGGGGGAGAGAGAGAGAGAGAGAGAGAGAGAGAGAGAGAGAGAGAGAGAGAGAGAGGGAGGGAGGGAGGGAGGGAGGGAGAGAAGGAGGGAGGGAGAGAGAAAGGTGGGCAAAGGGTGGGGAGGTGATGAAGGCTGCACGGAAGGGGTGGGTGCACAGGATGGGGAGTGCAGAGGCTCCTGGGATCCTAGAGGAGTCGTTGGACATCTCTGAGCCTCACGTTCAAAGGTTAGCCTCGGGAAGCCTTACCATTCTTAGCCCCCCGTGGTTGCTCCCCGTATCTCGGCCCCAGACTCCACTCTCTAGGACTTAGTGCTCAACTGCACATCTTACCTCACATTGACCTTCACAGCTGCCCTAAGACGTGGAAAGGGATTTTTATCATCTCCCAACTGGTGGGACCTGCTTCCGGTCACACAGCAGCGTTTCCTTCTGATTTCAGCATCGTAAATGCTGTCAGGTGTGGTCACGTTCAAGACTCTCAGATTACCAAGGAGCAGGACCCACAGCCCTCTGCCTTTCCCCTCCAATCCAGTGGATCTTGAGAAGGGGAAAGCGGGGATACCCTGGTTGGAGATGAGGAAGGTAGGGGCCGAGGAGGAAGGAGCACTTAGCGCTCAGCCCGGCCGGGCTTCGGTCTCTATCACACCGTTAAGACACTCTGGTTTTCTGTCCGTGTTGTAAGTTTGGGGAACGCCGTGTACTCCGTGGCCATGTCGGAGACCTCAAGTGTTTGTGTACCGGTACGTGGTAGCACATGAAAACACAGCCATAGGGGAACCTGTTCACTTTTCTCTGGTGCAAGGTTTCCCAGACTTATGTGACTAATATCCAGGGAGCCAGGGTTCCAGACACCTGACTTAGGGAAAGTTTCCCCGTTGGATAATTGCTCTTGGAAGGTGGTTTTGGAGGCTCCCTGGGCAGTCCTGGGTTTGCCTCCATCTGCCAGGTTTGGGTCGTGATTTTGCCACTGTGTCTGTGACCTTGGGCACGTTCCTTCTCTTTCTCAGGGCCTATGTTGGGAGTACTCGACTCCGCAGACTCTCAGGGTTACGAGTTGCATACGCATGTAAAGTGATAGGAATCTGCCTGACACGTGGGTGAACACTGAAAAAAAAATGCTTGCTACCTGTAATTGTATCTGGTGTGCAAATTTGGATTGCATATTTAAGCTGTCCATAAAGTGAGGCCTTTGGGGACAGTTTTGTCATCATCTCTGTGCCGGGGTGGGGGGTGAGGGGGAGGTACTCCTGATGGCAGGTGGTCATTGGCTGGAATGCTGTCCAGCCTGGCTGTGACAAGACCAGCATGGGGGTGAGGGGTCATGGGGAGAGCCCAGGCCCTCCTCTGTGTCTAGGGCCACCTTTTCCTGGTGGGAGTGGCTCTCTTAGGTCCCTTCTCTCTGTGGCTTCCTGGTCATCTCCTGTGTCTCCCTGGAGCCCTGGTGGTACAGAGACCTTTTAGTCATCTTGGGGTCTTCATAGAATCTGAGATGATTCTCAGAGATCATTGAGGCTCGCCCCCTCATTTCATGGGTGGGAAAACTGAGGCCCAGGGAGGCAGCATGATATGCACAAGGTTCACAGCTGGTAATTATGGGCCCCCTCACGTTCCCTTGGACCCCGGCCCTGTCATCCTCTCTCTGGGCACTTTTCCTGTGTCTTCCAGGTCCAGGCCAGCCGCTGCCCATTTAGACACATCATTCCAGCTCCAGACCTAAACCTCCCTCATTTTGGGTCTTAGAGCCTTGAATACTGGGAAACTGATTTTTATAAAAATTTTTAGTTTTATTATTTTTTAATAAATTTTTTAAATGTTTTATTTATTTTTGAGACAGAGAGAGAGTGCAAGAGGGGAAGGGACAGAAAGAGGGAGACACAGAATCTGAAGCAGGCTCCAGGCTCTGAGCTGACAGCACAGAGCCTGACATAGGGCTCGAACCCACAAACCGTGATATCATGACCTGAGCCGAAGTCAGACACTTAACTGACTGAGCCACCCAGGCACTCCTGGCAAGCTGATTGTGTGCACATCTCCCACACGCATCCCCTGGGTTTGCACCTGGAGCAGTGGTGAGGGGTGGGGTGGGATAGCGTCCTGACCCTCCCGAGACCCAAAGTTCAGATGGGGTGAGGGGTGTAGATGGCGCAAAATTAGATAAGTCGTTAGGCCAGGAGCCTGTGTTGAGGAGGATGATCGTCATAAAAATTTGTCAAAATTGAGCACACGTTTCCAACATATTGCCAGCAGACCCAGTGAAGGATAGCTACATTTTTTTTAAGTTAATTTTGAGAGAGACAGAGAGAGAGGGAGAGGGAGAATCCCAAGCAGGCTCTGCGGCATCAGGGCAGAGCCTAACTTAGGGCTCCAGATCGCAAACCAAGAGATCATGACTTGCCTGGGCCAAGATCGAGAGTCGGAGGTTTAACAGACTGAGCCACCCAGGCGCCCCTGGGTAGCTGTGTGTAACATCCCCATTTTGCAGATGAGGAAGCTGAGGTTCAGAGTGGACAAGCGCAGTAGGGGACAAGCCCTTGTCTGTGCCAGCAGCAGCGCTCGGCCCTGGCTCCTGACCCTTCTCTCCTGCTTCGCTGCCAGGGAGGAGCTAAGGTTATGGGTGTTCTGGGTGCTCAGGGGCAGGAAAGCTCCTGAGATGGGGGTTCACACGGGCGGGCCAGCAGGGATGATGCACACCGCCTCCTCCAGGGCTCGCCCCACCCTCCCCTCCTCATGGCCGACCCCAGAGTCCACCCCCTGCCCTCTGCCCACGGGGCTTCAAGCCAGGTCCTGCTCTGGATATGCTCTTTCCGTCCACCTATCCACTGTTTCACATCCCCTCAACTCAGCGCCTGCCCTCAGCCTTGTCTAGGCCTCACCCCAGGGAGAGTCTTTGGGTAGGGCCTCCTCCGGCTGGGTGGGGTGCAGTCACGGCCCCCTCCCTTCCAGCCTCCCTGATTTGAAGCTGCAGGGTGAGCTGGCTTTGGCCCCCGTCCAGGGCTGCTCCGTTCTGCTGCCACCTCTGCCTCCTCCCTCCCTCCTCTCTTCCCCAGACTGCTTTAATTTCCATCTGTCAGCAGCTTGTGGAAGGACAGACTGACACACGTTCTCTCCTGCCCTCCCCCCTTCCTGCCCGCTACTGACTCACCTGCCCCACTCCCCTCCCCTTCAGGAACTCTCCGAGGCCTGGCTTCCAGGCACTGCCCCTGCCAGCCTTTCCCACGCCCGCCCCTGCCCTGCCCTTGTGCCTGGTGTCAGAGAGTGTGTGTGTGTGTGTGTGTGTGTGTGTGTTGGGGTGTGGCTTTGCTGTGCGTTTGGGGGCTGGGTCCTAGATGTGCCTTGAGGGAAGGGCGTTGTGTGTGGGGTGTGTGTCTGTATTTCAGGGGGTGGCAGCTGGCCCACACACCAGCTCCTTGTGAGTTAGTGAGCGTGTGTACTGTGCCCGTGTTTTGAAGGAGGGGCAGGTGGAAGATGCATAAGCTGTCCTGAGGGGCTAGAATCACTGGGCAAACATTTACTTTGTCCTGCTCCTCCTGGCCAGGCCGGGGCCCAGGTGCTGGGGCCACAAAGGCACAAGGGGCCCGTCTCACCCTTGTGTTGGTCACAGACCTGGTGGGAGGGAGCCTGAGGGGCTCACAGGGCTGAGGAGGGGTGGAGGCTGAGGGAGGGGAGCGAGCCAGCTTCAGAAGAGGAACCGAACTGCAGGAAGGCTGAGCAGAGAGGCAGCGGAGAGCTTTCCAGGCAGAGGAATGGCTTGTACACACACACAGCAGTCTAGGAAGGCCTGGCCTGTTCTGGGAGGCCCCGGCTGTGCCCTGAGACTGGGGCACAGGAAGGGAGGGAGTGGAAGCTGACAGCCAAAGAGGTTGCACGGCCAGACCAGCCAGTGCCTGGCTCATTCCCAGGAGAGCGGCTGCCCAGGCAGGCGCCCCTAACAGGGGCACAGGGGCACGTTGACTGCATCAGCAGTAGCCACGGCAGCATGAAGATAATTGTCCTCGATAAGGGGTGCACTGGGTGCCAGGTGCTGCGATCTGTGCTTTGTTCCCACTTCATGCCCCAGTGACTAGAGTTAGAGGACCCCCAGGACTTTCTTTCGTAGGTGGAGGGACTCATCTGAAGCCTCAGTGGGGCGGGTTGTATTCATGGTTTTGAGCCCCACGTCGGGCTCTGTGCTGACAGCTCAGAACCTGGAGCCTGCTTCAGATTCTCTGTCTTCCCTCTCTCTCTCTGCCCCTCCCCTGTGCATGCTCTGTCTCTCTCTGACTCTCAAAAAATAAAACGTTAAAAAAAATAAAAAATAAGTAAAGCCTGAGTAAGTGGCGGACGTGGGATTTGAACCTGCTAGACTGTCCAGCTTGTCCCATGTGCTGATTGAGCCTCTGACTGTGTCCTGCTCGAAGAAGGCCGGGAAAGCATGGAAAGGAGGGGGAGAGAGGGTTTGGGGTAGGGGGCTCAGATACTGTGCAGTGGGCTTGCGGGGAGAGAGTTGTAGCCTCACGGGTGACCTTGTCCTCTGGATCAGTCCGTCTCCTGTCTCCTTTGCAGTCCTGGCGAGTGCCTGGCCCGTTCCCCGCCCTCTGGCTCTCAGGGCCTGCTGGAGGACATGCTGGCTGCCCACAGGGAGTCAGCAGCCTCGGGTCACAGGGGCCCAGTGGAGGAGGAAGGAGCCACAGCAGGTGCTGACCAAGTGGGGCCCCTGGAGCCTGGCAGGGACCCTCTGCCCTCCTGGAGGCCACAGCCTGATGGTGAAGCCAGCCAGACGGAAGAAGTGGACGGCACCTGGAGCCCTTCGGGTGTCGGGCAGGGCGAGCAGGGCCCGACGCGGCCCCCTCGGCGGCCCCCCCAAGGCCCTCCCCCCCGTTCTCCCAGTCAGGACTTCTCCTTCATTGAGGTCAGTGCTGGCTGAGCCCAGGGCAGTGGTTGGGCTGTTGGGGGGAATGTGGGTGATGCAGCCAGAGCCTCGGCCCCGGGGTTGCCCTGCGCTGTGCAGAGCCATGAGCATCATCGGCCTGGGAGGCAAGATGAGTGAGTCTGTGAATGGGGCTGGCTCTCGGCTGCCGGAGGGACCAGCTCACAGCCAGCTGCTGGTGCAGACTCTTGTGGCCTGGGGCAGGGCCTTGGGATGATGGTGCCAGTGGTGTTGTCCTTGTCCTGAGCAGGACACCGAGGTCCTTGACAGCGCCATGTACCGGAGCCGTGCCAACCTGGGGCGCAAGCGTGGGCACCGGGCACCGGCCCTCCGGCCTGGGGGCACCCTGGGCCTGTCAGAGGCAGCGGACTCGGACGCACGGCTGTTTCAGGACTCCACGGGTAGGCCCACATGGTGTTTGGTGACGCCTGGGTCGCCGTTGGGGGGCATGCTGTCTGTGCTGAGTCCCCACTCTGGGCCCTTGCAGAGCCACGAGCATCTCGGGTGCCGTCTTCAGACGAGGAGGTGGTGGAGGAGCCTCAGAACCGCCGGACACGGATGTCCTTGGGCACCAAGGGGCTCAAGGTCAACCTCTTTCCTGGCCTGAGTCCGTCAGCCCTGAAGGTACCTGATCATTCAACTAGCACATCCAGCCAGCTAGCCACCTTGCATCCAGCCTGTCTTTTGTCTGTCTGTCCGTCCATCCATCCCTCCATCCATCCATCCATCCATCCCCTGTCCCCTTCTTCCCATTCCTCCTGGCATCCTGCTCTTCCATGCTGGCCCCTGTGCTGTAGGCTGAGGGTGGTGGGAGGAAGAACAAGGCATTCGTGTCCCAGAACGTCAGGGGCTCTGGGAGACACAGGCCCTGGCTCTGATTAGCTCTGGTGAAGGGAGAGGTTCAGGTGTCACTGGGGAGGTCTGGGTCTGTTCGGAGACAGAGGAGTTACTTCGTGGAACCACACGGTGCGCGATGGGAGGGTATGCTGGAGAAGGCCTCACATAAGTATTTGCTGTGAACTTTGAGGCATGCATAGGAGCTAGCTGTGGAAGGTGGGGTGATGGGGAGGTGTTCCAGTCAAAGGGAATAGAATGAGCAGAGGCACAGGGTTCCGAAGTCACTACAGGCTTTGTCCAGCCCAGTTAGTCTGGACTGAGTGTAGCAGTATCTTCTTGAGGACCTACTCTGTGCAAGGGATGGCTCTGCTCTGGGAAGCTTGTCTTTAAGTGATTCCTCACCCATGTGGGTAAAAGCCTTGCAGAGGGGTATGTGCCTGATTCTGGGGGCTGCGCACTCTTGGGAGGAGGCCTTGCCCTCCATGACCCACCCTTCTTCTCTAATGTGTCTCTGCATTCGGGCTCATCTCATAGGCCAAGCTGCGCCCCCGGAACCGCTCGGCTGAGGAGGGGGAGCCTGTGGAGAGCAAGCCCAGCCAGAAGGAGTCTGCGGTGCAGCGTTCCAAGTCCTGCAAGGTCCCAGGGCTGGGGAAGCCCCTTGCGTTACCTCCCAAGCCAGAGAAATCCTCAGGGTAGGTGACCTCGGCCGGCCTCACTGGGTTGGCCTGAAAAGGGAAACCCTACTTTTTGGAGGAGAAAAGCTGGGGCTCTTGGAGGGGTCGACAAGCCTGAAATTAACTACGTTAAGTTGGCCCTTGAGGGGTGCCTGGGTGGCTCAGTCGGTTAAGCCTCCGACTTCGGCTCAGGTCAGATCTCACGTTCGTGGGTTCGAGCCCCATGTCAGGCTCTGTGCTGACAGCTAGCTCAGAGCCTGGAGCCTGCTTCCGGTTCTGTGTCTCCTTCTCTTTCTCTGCCCCTCCCCCTCTCATGCTCTGTCTCTCTCTGTATCAAAAATAAACATTTAAAACAATTTAAATTAGGAAAAAAAAAAAAGTTGGCCCTCAAGTTCTGGCCCCTCGGCCAGACCTCGGCCCGCCTCTTCCGGAGGATTGCTCTCCCTACCGCTCCTCACTTTGCTCACCTTTCCCGAGGGTTGCCTCATGACCTTTGCCCTGTACCCTCTAGGTCAGAAGGATCATCACCCAACTGGTTACAAGCCCTGAAGCTGAAGAAGAAGAAGGTCTGAGAAGTCCTCGAGGTGAGGGCGGGTTCCTGGGCTTGGGGCCTGTCTGGGACTTGGGGGTGAGAAGGACTTGCCCTGGCTGACTCAGGAGGCCCCGTACCTTCTTCTAGGGCTTTCTCTGTGAGGCTGGCAGCAGGCTGGTGGAGCCAAGCTCCGGGATCTGGTGGGCCTCTTGGCTTCCCCTAGATTTTTCCCACAGAGCAAGGTGCTATCTGGCCTGGGATGGACTGGGAGGAGGGCATCTGTCCTGCCTTCCTCCCTGGGCCCAAGGATGGTTCCCCCCCAGTGGCCAGCCTGAGTGAGATCAGCCAGCCCTTTTGGCCTGGGACCCCTGGGTGTACTCCCCAGGCCCAAAGTCCTCAGCTGGGACCCTCCTCACGGCTGGGACAGCCGGATGGATGCAGGGAGAGGAAGCCGAGGCTGAAGAGACCCCTCTGCCCGCCATTTGTGTCCCTCCTATTCTGATCTCTTCCCTCCCCT